>CM070830.1:41286315-41301315 GCA_036326025.1 Chrosomus eos | reverse complement strand
CCATCAGGTGACCTACTGTTGTCCTAAAACTCCATCAGGTGACCTACTGTTGTCCTAAAACTCCATCAGGTGACCTACTGGTGTCCTAAAACTCCATCAAGTGACCTACTGGTGTCCTAAAACTCCATCAGGTGACCTACTGGTGTCCTAAAACTCCATCAAGTGACCTACTGGTGTCCTAAAACTCCATCAAGTGACCTACTGGTGTCCTAAAACTCCATCAAGTGACCTACTGGTGTCCTACAACTCCATCAGGTGACCTACTGTTGTCCTAAAACTCCATCAGGTGACCTACTGGTGTCCTAAAACTCCATCAAGTGACCTACTGTTGTCCTAAAACTCCATCAGGTGACCTACTGGTGTCCTAAAACTCCATCAGGTGACCTACTGGTGTCCTAAAACTCCATCAAGTGACCTACTGGTGTCCTAAAACTCCATCAAGTGACCTACTGGTGTCCTAAAACTCCATCAGGTGACCTACTGGTGTCCTAAAACTCCATCAAGTGACCTACTGGTGTCCTAAAACCTCCATCAAGTGACCTACTGGTGTCCTAAAACTCCATCAGGTGACCTACTGGTGTCCTAAAACTCCATCAAGTGACCTACTGGTGTCCTACAACTCCATCAAGTGACCTACTGGCAGTGTTGGGGTAGTTACTCAAAAAAAGTAATTAGTTACTAGTTACTAGTTACTTCTATAAATTGTAATGAGATTACTTTACTAGTTACTGCGTTTGAAAAGTAACTTCACTACTTATTACTTTACTTTCCCGTTTCTTAATTTACCGTGTAGATACATGGACAAACATCATAGCCCTATTATCACTTAGCCTGTCTGCATAGTGTTTGTTACATAAATCTATACAAAATGACATGTAAAACCATATGAAAGAACAATATCCCTGTCTGCACAAATAAATATATCTCACTGTAAAATCCACAAACAACAGGGTAAAGGAGGCTATGGTGCGGTCATTTTAAAATGGGGTCAACACACAAGTTTTACAAAACACAGGCTTTGGGAAACATGAGAATTAAACTCTTCTCCTGAGAACAAAACCAGCTTTTGGGCAATAAAAACAAAAAATGAAGTGGTCAATACAATAGCATAATAAGCCTTTTTAATAAAAAGATCCATGTTTTATAAAATGTCCACGAAACTTCTTGAAATGTTTAGTGAAATTAGAAAATATTTAAGAGATCGTTGATTTAGTTCTTTACATGTCTACATGTTTGTATATCCACATATTTTGTTCTAATGTCACAAGTAATAATCTAAGGGTTTACTGGATTTTACGTACACGATTCTTTTTGTAGTGTTATTGGTGGTGATGTACTAAAATAAACATAGCACGTGTGGACCTTTCTTCTTCTCACCGTTGATTCCTGATGGTTAAGAGGACAATTACTCGAGTCGCCGCGTCGTTTCACAGAAATAGTACAACGGCGAGCGCGTCGAGTATAAACGCCTCGTCCGTTTGGGGAGGTGCGCGTGCAGTCTGCGGAGACTCGCGCTGCAGAGACCCCTGTCTCCGTCTCTATTTCCCTCTCTCCTTCGCACCGGCAGCTATGTCATTCAAATCGATCTCTATGGCAACGGTGCGCGCACCACTAGACAGAACTTTACACACAGGCAAACACGGCTTGGGTAACGCAGGAAAGCGCGTTCCTATATAATAGTAAAGTAGTGTAGTTACGATATTTTTTAGTGTAATGCGTTACTTTACTTCGTTACCCAAAAAAGTAATATCGTTACTGTAATTCGTTACTTTGTAACTCGTTACCCCAACACTGCCTACTGGTGTCCTAAAACTCCATCAAGTGACCTACTGGTGTCCTAAAACTCCATCAGGTGACCTACTGGTGTCCTAAAACTCCATCAATTGACCTACTGGTGTCCTAAAACTCCATCAAGTGACCTACTGGTGTCCTACAACTCCATCAGGTGACCTACTGGTGTCCTAAAACTCCATCAGGTGACCTACTGGTGTCCTAAAACTCCATCAGGTGACCTACTGGTGTCCTAAAACTCCATCAGGTGACCTACTGGTGTCCTAAAACTCCATCAAGTGACCTACTGGTGTCCTAAAACTCCATCAAGTGACCTACTGGTGTCCTAAAACTCCATCAAGTGACCTACTGGTGTCCTACAACTCCATAAAGTGACCTACTGGTGTCCTACAACTCCATCAAGTGACCTACTGGTGTCCTACAACTCCATCAAGTGACCTACTGGTGTCCTAAACTCCATCAGGTGACCTACTGGTGTCCTAAAACTCCATCAGGTGACCTACTGGTGTCCTAAAACTCCATCAGGTGACCTACTGGTGTCCTAAAACTCCATCAAGTGACCTACTGGTGTCCTAAAACTCCATCAAGTGACCTACTGGTGTCCTACAACTCCATCAAGTGACCTACTGGTGTCCTACAACTCCATCAAGTGACCTACTGGTGTCCTACAACTCCATAAAGTGACCTACTGGTGTCCTACAACTCCATCAAGTGACCTACTGGGGTCCTACAACTCCATCAAGTGACCTACTGGTGTCCTAAAACTCCATCAAGTGACCTACTGGTGTCCTACAACTCCATCAGGTGACCTACTGGTGTCCTAAAACTCCATCAGGTGACCTACTGGTGTCCTACAACTCCATCAAGTGACCTACTGGTGTCCTACAACTCCATCAAGTGACCTATTGGTGTCCTACAACTCCATCAGGTGACCTACTGGTGTCCTACAACTCATTTAATTGACCTACTGGTGTCCTACAACTACATCAAGTGACCTACTGGTGTCCTACAACTCCATCAGGTGACCTACTGGTGTCCTAAAACTCCATCAGGTGACCTACTGGTGTCCTACAACTCCATCAGGTGACCTACTGGTGTCCTAAAACTCCATCAAGTGACCTACTGGTGTCCTACAACTCCATCAGGTGACCTACTGGTGTCCTACAACTCCATCAAGTGACCTACTGGTGTCCTACAACTCCATCAAGTGACCTACTGGTGTCCTACAACTCCATCAGGTGACCTACTGGTGTCCTACAACTCCATCAAGTGACCTACTGGTGTCCTACAACTCCATCAGGTGACCTACTGGTGTCCTAAAACCATCAGGTGACCTACTGGTGTCCTAAAACTCCATCAAGTGACCTACTGGTGTCCTACAACTCCATCAAGTGACCTACTGGTGTCCTACAACTCCATCAAGTGACCTACTGGTGTCCTACAACTCCATCAGGTGACCTACTGGTGTCCTACAACTCCATCAGGTGACCTACTGGTGTCCTAAAACCATCAGGTGACCTACTGGTGTCCTAAAACTCCATCAGTTGACCCACTGGTGTCCTAAAACTCCATCAAGTGACCTACTGGTGTCCTACAACTCCATCAGGTGACCTACTGGTGTCCTAAAACTCCATCAAGTGACCTACTGGTGTCCTACAACTCCATCAGGTGACCTACTGGTGTCCTACAACTCCATCAAGTGACCTACTGGTGTCCTACAACTCCATCAGTTGACCTACTGGTGTCCTAAAACCATCAGGTGACCTACTGGTGTCCTAAAACTCCATCAAGTGACCTACTGGTGTCCTAAAACTCCATCAAGTGACCTACTGGTGTCCTACAACTCCATCAAGTGACCTACTGGTGTCCTACAACTCCATCAGTGACCTACTGGTGTCCTACAACTCCATCAGGTGACCTACTGGTGTCCTAAAACTCCATCAGTTGACCCACTGGTGTCCTAAAACTCCATCAAGTGACCTACTGGTGTCCTACAAACTCCATCAGTGACCTACTGGTGTCCTAAAACTCCATCAAGTGACCTACTGGTGTCCTACAAACTCCATCAGGTGACCTACTGGTGTCCTACAACTCCATCAGGTGACCTACTGGTGTCCTACAACTCCATCAGGTGACCTACTGGTGTCCTAAAACTCCATCAGGTGACCTACTGGTGTCCTAAAACTCCATCAGGTGACCTACTGGTGTCCTAAAACTCCATCAAGTGACCTACTGGTGTCCTAAAACTCCATCAAGTGACCTACTGGTGTCCTACAAACTCCATCAAGTGACCTACTGGTGTCCTAAAACTCCATCAGGTGACCTTAAACTGCTTGGTGTCCTAAAACTCCATCAGGTGACCTACTGGTGTCCTAAAACTCCATCAAGTGACCTACTGGTGTCCTAAAACTCCATCAGGTGACCTACTGGTGTCCTAAAACTCCATCAAAAAAAAAAAAAACTTGGGAGAACCCAGGCTCAGTCGGGGGCCAGTTGTGAAAATGTGTGTGTGTGTGTGTGTGTGTGTGTGTGTGTGTGTGGTGTGTGTGTGTGTGTGTTGTGTGTGTGTGTGTGTGTGTGTGTGTGTGTGTGTGTGTGTGTGTGTGTGTGTGTGTGTGTGTGTCTAGTCTCCTAGTGTGCAGTGATGCCTCAGTTAGAGAAGCTCGAGCTTGAACAGAAACAGAGTTTATATAAACGCCTGATAGATGTCAGTGTCGCGCCGCTGTTCATTAGTGCTGATGATCAGAATAACTGTGCATGCTTTAGTTCCGCAAATACTTCCCTAAAGGTGATATCATATTATTATTGTCTTGTCTCATGTCCGTGAATTGAAATATTTGAATAATAGTTAATAATTTATTCGTCCTAATAATAGCTGTTAACCAGCCAACACAAGTCTAGTCAAGTCAGCTTTATTAGTTATAAAGTATTTATTAGTTATACAGTATTTATTAGTTATACGCATGATACAGAGTGTGTTTCAGAGCCGCTTTATAACAGGATAATTATGCGTTTGGTCAGTTCAGTGTTGATTCAGTTCCGCTGTAAAGATCATCAGTTATGGAAAAAGTTCATTTAATCTATAAAGCAGTTCTGCAAAATAAAAAATAATAATAATAAAATGATGTCATCGTCCAGCTTAGTTCAGTTCTCATACAGCAGCGTCAGACAATTATGATCATATTTGAGGTGTCATTGTTATTTCTCTGTATATATAAATTTTTTCTTCTTTCCTTTTCTTTTTATGTTAATGAATTACAGTTTTTTTCGATTGCTAAACGACAGTGAGCACAAGTGGAGCTATATGTGCAAAACTCTAACTACAGTCTGCAATACCAACAGTCACCTGAGCTAAACAGTTCACATCACCTGCAAAACTCACTCCAAGCAACACGACTCTTTACACATGGCTCAAAACAGGCTCAGTGCAGCCAAACACTACACACAACCCTCACTGAGATAACACACACTGTCACTCAGAACACACTGAGAGTAAAAACACTAGCATCAAACACCAATACAGAAAATACAAACTTTTCATCTTTACAGTTTGAACAATTTCAGTGACTTCATACAAAGTAATATTTTCTTCAAAGAAAAGAGTGACATTCTTTCACATGATTTATAACAAAAAAATAGAACATAACTCTTTAAGGTAAATGAAAATTAGGAGTTTGCTTCAATATTCTGTAGTAATTTATGGAATTACAAATGAGAAAAAAAAACATTATTCATCTGAAATAATAGCTCTTTGTCTTCCTCCACTTATCCACCCTCTCCCTGTCACCCTTCTCCCTCCACAAACCGTCTTCATTGTTCCATTTCCAAAATTTGAGCTCTACCTATATATATATGTGTGTGTGTGTGTGTGGTGTGTGTGTGTGTGTGTGTGTGTGTGTGTGTGTGTGTGTGTGTGTGTGTGTGTGTGTGTGTGTGTGTGTGTGTGTGTGTGTGTGTGTGTGTGTGTGTGTGGGTGTGTACGTGTTCACTAACAAGTCTAAAACAAGACCCCTGCTTAGCCTTTCAGCTGAAATTGCAGCAGTGTTTGAAAGGCACAAGGCTGAAATCTATTATGTTTTGAATATGTGGTTCACAGTTTTGACAGCAGTGTGTTAGCATTTGAACAAAGTGCTGTAAATCCACAGTGTTGTGCAGGTTGTGGTTAAAGTCATGTGTAGAGTGTGTAGAGTTTTGAAAACTGTGTTCAAGCAATGAAAACCGATCTAGAGTTTGGTCCACATGAACTGCTGCTGTGCAGACTGTAGTTAGAGTTTTGCACATATAGCTCCAGTTGTGCTCACTGTCGTTTAGCAATCGAAAAAAACTGTAAATGCAGTGCTCTTTCGTTTCTTCAGCAGCGTCAGCGACGTCAGATCAATAATACTGATGTGTGTGTGTGTGCGTGTGCGTGTGTGTGTGTGTGTGTGTGTGTGTGTGGTGTGTGTGTGTGTGTGTGTGTGTGTGTGTGTGTGTGTGTGTGTGTTGTGTGTGTGTTTAATGAGAACTTGCATCAAGAAAACCCTTAATATACATTTTATCCTGATCAGACTGGAAACCCTGGCGCTCATATAATGTGCATTTCTTGTTTTGTTGATGCGTTTATTATTTGTCCAGCGCACACACACTATTATCAGCGGCCATTCACGACGCAAGACGAGCTTTGATGAACTTTTGTTCTTGCCATTATTTCTCCAGTGTTTGGAGAACTGATCAGCTCGTCCGAGAACTGTTTTCTTCATCATGTGAGGAGGACTCTGATTGGTCAGTTTTAGAACGGCCGCAGCTGATGACCAGCGGGCACGCGCGCGCGCGACACACACCCCTGGAGAGAACACAGACAGAGGAAATGAGAGGAAACTGATATTGGCACACTTCTTAATTTGTGCTCATAGCAAGTCTACTATTTCGGATGGAAAGAAAAACTGATGTGAATGACCACAGGTGACATTGTGCGCACACGAGAGAGCGCAAACTGAATACGCGCGTAACAGGAATGTAAAAGAAAAAAGGCTCAGTAGAAATGGAAATGCAAGATGCAAAGCTCAGGATTGTGAAGAGAAAAGACTAGCACGTCACCAGCCGACAGACCAGAGCAAAGCAACCCGAGCGCGCGCGCCGGACACCCGGAAAGTTCGAGCGTAAAAGCCAGGCGCGTCGCAGCACATAAAGGGATGAAAAGACATTCTGAAGGACATTTCTCCTGAGGGAATCAGGCATGGAGTCTGCTGGGTCTGCTGGGTCTGCTGGGCTGGCTCAATCAGCCGCACTAAAGTTGTCTGAGATGGGCGAAAGAAGTAAACAGCTGGGCAGCGCGTTGCGGGACCCGCAGCGGCAGAGACGCGTCATTCTGGTGATAGTCTGCGTCGCGCTTCTGCTGGACAACATGCTTTACATGGTGATCGTTCCCATCATTCCGGATTATCTCACAGATTTAGAGAACGCGCAAGCTTTGCGCACTCATGCCAACTCTTCCCTGAGCAGAGCCACCCGGGAGAACCTGGACATCCAGATCGGGGTGCTGTTCGCGTCCAAGGCCATCCTGCAGCTCCTGGTCAACCCGTTCACCGGCACCTTCATCGACCGCGTCGGGTACGACATCCCGCTGCTGATCGGACTCCTGGTCATGTTCGTCTCCACGTGTATATTTGCGTTCGCTGAGAACTACTGGACGCTGTTCTGCGCGCGCAGTCTGCAGGGGTTCGGCTCGGCGTTCGCGGACACGTCAGGGATCGCGATGATCGCGGATAAATACACGGAGGAGGCGGAGAGGAGTCGCGCGCTCGGCATCGCGCTCGCCTTCATCTCCTTCGGGAGTCTCGTGGCGCCTCCGTTCGGCGGGATCCTGTATGAGTTCGCAGGTAAACGGGTCCCGTTCATAGTTCTGGCCTGCGTGTGCTTGGCAGACAGCGTTCTGGTCTTGACTGTGATCAAACCTTTCTCTAACAGGACGCGCGAGAACATGCCGGTCGGGACGCCCATTCACCGGCTCATGATTGACCCGTACATCGCCGTGGTGGCGGGCGCGCTGACCGTGTGCAACATCCCGCTGGCGTTCCTGGAGCCCACCATCTCCCGCTGGATGGAGAGCACGATGAACGCTAGTGAGTGGGAGATGGGGCTCGTCTGGCTGCCCGCGTTCCTGCCGCACGTGCTGGGCGTTTATGTCACTGTCCGATTAGCCGCGAAGTTCCCGGACCTGCAGTGGTTCTACGGGGCCCTCGGGATGGTGATTATAGGGGCCAGTTCGTGCACTGTTCCCGCATGCAGGAGCTTCGGCCAGCTGATGGTCCCGCTGTGCGGAATCT
Organism: Chrosomus eos; assembly: GCA_036326025.1. Lineage (NCBI taxonomy): Eukaryota > Metazoa > Chordata > Actinopteri > Cypriniformes > Leuciscidae > Chrosomus > Chrosomus eos. The sequence continues at coordinate 41,293,219 of CM070830.1, read as the reverse complement.
GCTTCGGCATCGCGCTGGTGGACACGGCGCTCCTGCCAACGCTCGCGTTCCTTGTGGACGTGCGTCACGTGTCCGTGTACGGGAGCGTGTATGCCATCGCGGACATCTCCTACTGCGTAGCGTACGCGCTGGGGCCTGTGGTGGCGGGGCAGATCGTGCACCACCTGGGGTTCGTGCAGCTGAACCTGGGCATGGGTCTGGTGAACGTGCTGTACGCGCCCGCGTTGCTGATGCTGCGCTCCGTGTGCCAGATGAGGCCGTCGCGCTCCGAGGGCGACGCGCTGCTGGAGGACGCGCCCGCGGGCCTGTACCACACCATCCGACTGGAGGAGCGACGACGCGCGCGGAAGGGCCTGTGCGTCACGGCGACCAACGCGCTTCCCGTGGACGAGAACGGGCTCTTCGCGCGCTCCAAATCCTGCTCGGAGGAATCCTCCGGACCCGAGTTCACTTAACAAAACTCACACTCACTAAACTCCTAACCCAACCATCCTGATCTCACGAAATGCGTATCTATAGCAGGCTTAGTGTTTATCGTGTAATTTATACGCGAAAATTAGTTTTTACGTGCATATGATACGCAGTTTTTGCGTAATAACCCAGCACACCACTAATCCTACCCAACGGGTTTACAGCTGGTATCATATGCACGTAAAACTCATTTTCGCGTATAAATTGCAGGATAAACGCAACGCGTGCTATAGAGACTGATCTGAGATCGGGGATCTGACGCTGTTAGCCAGAGATTATAACATCATCTCACAGAAGTGTGTCTGCTTTATCTTTATGATTTCGACAGCAACTGTTAGAGGTGTGTCTCTAAACGACAGTGTCTCTGTAGTGTGTAGAAGATGTGATGTACTAAACCCGAATAAAACAGTGCTCATATTTCCCTACACATGCCTTTTTATTGCCTGAATCAATAAATATGACAATGAATCAGCTTCTGTCGTTTTTTTTAGTATCTTAAAAATCTCAAACTTCTTCAAAAAGATTCTTGAAAAATAATATATTTTAACGACAGTCGAGGGATTTTGAATTTGTGTGACTTTCATTTCATTGAATTGAAACGAAATATATAATTAATTAAATTAAATGAATTCTATTACATATAAAAGGTGGGACCAGATATGAGACTAATTTAAAGCCAATTTTGATAGTAATAACTCTAAAATAAAACATTTTCCCCCATATTTTCCACATGACGAAAAATACAAATATATGCGCCGTTTATCATCTAACATGATAATAACAAACTGTTTAATAATCAGCATTTACTCTAGTATGTGTGTTATTAATCGCACATAAACAAAATCAGAAAATGTAGCTATAGGCTACATAGACAGCACAAAATAATGGGTCAAATAAAATATAAATTGTCGAAGGGATGAAAGAGCAGCAGCACCTCTGTGTGTGTGTGTGTGTGTGTGTGTGTGTGTGTCTGTGTCTCTCTCTCTCTCTCTCTCTGGGCGGGGGGTGTGTGTGTGTGTGTGTGTGTGTGTGTGTGGTGTGTGTGTGTGTGTGTGTGTGTGTGTGTGTGTGTGTGTGTGTGTGTGTGGTGTGTGTGTGTGTGTGTTTGTGTGTGTGTCTCTCTCTCTCTCTCTCTCTCTCTCCTCTCTCTCTCTCTCTCTCTCTCCTCTCTCTCTCTCCTCTCTCTCCTCTGGGCGTGTGTGTGTGTGTGTGTGTGTGTGTGTGTGTGTGTGTGTGTGTGTGTGTGTGTGTGTGTGTGTGTGTGTGTGTGTGTGTGTGTGTGTGTGTGTGTGTGTGTGTGTGTGTCGGACGCGGGTGGGCGGAGTCACGGACACACACACACACACACACACACACACACACACACCCTGTCCGCGCGCGCCCACTTGAAGCTGCTGGAGCGACACACACTGATGGAGCGACACACACTGATGGAGCGACACACACTGATGGAGCAGGTGAGCGGATCTCTACACACTCTAGAACTTCTGTAGAAAACTTTATAAAGGAAGAGTTTGTATTTGAAATCATTTATTAGTTATGGAAGCAAATAAAAAACATAACTATTTGAAATTTAACAGCCACTGAATACTTAGTTTTGAAATATTTTACTTTGAAAAACATTTATCTGAATTTATTTGCTCTGAATTCACCCCTTTGAAATTATTTTACTCTGGAAACCATGTTGGCCTATTTGTTTCAAATTTACCTCTGAAATTTAAGGAACATTTTTGATTTCCATTTTAAAAACCTGAATTTCAATGAATATTTTTCAATGCTCACAAATTCAGATACAAAAAATAAATAAACGTACAGAATTTTAGATAAAATAGATTCAGGTTGATCAAATTTGATTGCTCAAATTCAGATCGAAAATGTAAAGTTAAATATTCACATGATAACATCCGGGCTACCCATGATAGGCCACGCCCACACCGGGGGGGACAACCCAACCGGCTCATTGACTTTGCATTGCGAGAGAAAACAATGTCTAAAAGCTGCTGTGTTACGAGGTGTACGGCAAACAAGCTAAATAACCTAGAAATAATTTTTATAAGCTTCCGAACCGTAAAAGCCAGCCTTAAAGGAGACAAAAGTACAGGCAATAAGACGTGAATCATCAGCAGAAAGAATGGGTCATCGAGTCTCCTCAGGGTCACAGTGGGTGAAATAAGCAATTAGAAAATTATGAATGTTTTTTTTTTGTGTGTGTGTTTATACAATATCATGTCGTGTTCCAGTGGGCGTAGAGTAGTTCTCAGAGTAGTTCTCAGAGTAGTTCTCAGAGTAGATCGAGAAGTTGCGCTCTTTCTCAATTGATCCACTTTTATGTCCAGAAACAACCCGTTTTTTGGGGTCGACAGCTTATAAAAATTATTTCTGGGTTGTTTAGCTTGTTTGCTTGTACACCTCGTCACACAGCAGCATTTAGACATTCTTTTGTTTTTTGTTGTAGCCTAAGTCATAAATGACAAGGAGACAGCCTCTCGCGATGCAAATCAGTGGAGACGGTTGGGTTGTTCCTCCGTTTAAATTCAGATAAATGTTTTTCAAAATAATATATTTTAAAACTAAGTATTCAGTGGCTGTTAAATTTCAGATAGTTATGTTTTTTTATTTGCTTCCATAATAGTTTTCCTACAGTAGTTTAGCACGTGTGTACACCTGAGTGAAGCTGCAAGTTGTGCATGTTTTCTGTCACGCGCGAGTGTTTCTTCATCTTCATCATCATCATCATCATCTTCATCTTCATCATCCTCAGATCGCTCTTCTTATGGCGACTGTAAGAGCGAGAAACTCTATTTTCATACTTTAGTCAGATTCTCTAACCCAGTTCCATCAATCAATTAGACTAAATTAAAATGAAATTGAGTAAAACGCCAATGACTCCCACTTCTGATGAACTTTATGAGTTCAGGTCCATCCATCACACTAAAACAATCGTTGCAATCTGTAATAGAAATTTGTCTAAAGATTATCTTTTAGAGAAAGTGACCATTTTCATGGATGTTGCATTTGGTTATTGCATAAATATGTGATGATGTCACCGTGTTTCGTGGTGATTGACAGGAATCAAACATCTGTTGATATGAAGCTCAGAGACTCGGGTTATTATTAAATTAACTTACTGAAATGCTATTTAAACTTTTATTATTCATTTTTCTGAGACTGAAATGTCTGACTCTAACTCCTAGAGCTTTAACCCAACCTCCAAATTCGACCCAGACACTCTCTGACTCGAGTTACTTGCTATATCTTTTCTAACTGATCGGATTTACGGGTTTCCTAAAAATGACGCACAGACACACACACACACACACACACACACACACACACACACACATACACGCACAGTCACACACACGCACAGACATGCACACATACACGCACAGACACACACACACAGTCACACACACGCACATACACGCACACATACACGCACAGACACACACACGCACAGACACATACACGCACAGACACACACACGCACAGACACATACACGCACAGACACACACACGCACAGACACGCACACATACACACACAGACACACACACGCACAGACACACACGCACAGACACACACACACACACACACACACACACACACACACACACACACACACACACACACACACACACACACACTATCTCCTGTAATATCTCCTGTTCTGTAGAAGCTGCCGAAGCTGCCGGTCCCAGACCTGAGGCTCACGCTGGACTCTTACCTGAGATCCGTGAAACTCCTGGTGTCCGAGACACAGTTCGGGAAAACCAGAGCCGCAGTGGAGGCGTTCGGGAGACCGGGAGGAGCCGGAGAGACACTGCAGGAACAGCTCAAGGAGAAGAGGGAGAACACTGAGAACTGGGTACACACACACTCACACTCACACACACCTCCTCTTTCCCTGATGATGGCACTCCACTTGTAGCCTTTGGCGATTTCTACATTCACCTAGCAAAACCGTATGCAACTGACTTCATCTCTCTCCTAGCTTCCTTCGATCTCAGACGGCTCATCACCACCGGTACTCACAAGTCAGGCAACCAACTGGACCTGGTTTACACACGCAACTGTACCACTGACAACATTTTGGTGAAACCTCTCCACGTTTCAGATCATTTCCTCATTACTTTCAATCTACAACTCACTACCCATGCTCCAGCAACCTCCCCACCATTTACTTTCAGACGAAAACTGCGCTCACTTTCTCCATCCCATCTTTCCTCTGCTGTGTCATCTTCTTGTCCCTCACCCTCGCATTTCTCATCTCTGGATGTAAACACTGCGACGGATACTTTATTCTCCATCCTAACCTCTTCTTTAGACAACATCTGCCCTCTCTCCTCTAGGCCAGCACGCGCCACTCCCTCTAACCCCTGGTTATCTGAGGTTCTTCGTGAACACCGGACCAAGCTCAGAGCAGCGGAGAGGAAATGGCGCAAATCAAAAGACACATCTGACCTCAGTAGGTATCAATCTCTGCTCTCTGCCTTTTCTGTTGATGTTCACACCGCAAAATCTTCATTTTCCACAACAAGATCAACAGTCCCTCTAACACACGAACACTGTTCAAGACATTCAACTCTCTCCTCTGTCCACCTCCACCACCACCCACCTCCTCGCTAACTGCTGGTGATTTTTCTAACTTCTTCACTAACAAAACTACAACTATCAGCAGTCAGTTCTCAGATTCACACACACAGGAACCCAGACTAACCTCTCCCACAGCCAATAACCTTCTCTCCTCCTCCTCTCCACTAACCGAGGAAGAGGTATCTAAACTTCTCCTCTCCAGTCATCCTACCACCTGCCCTCTTGATCCCATCCCCTCACACCTTCTACAAGCCATCTCTCTCACACTTCTACCAGCTCTCACACACATTATCAACTCATCCCTCCACACTGGCATTTTCCCTACAGCATTTAAGCAGGCTCGGGTAACTCCACTGCTTAAAAAACCAACGTTAAACACATCACTTCTAGAGAATTACAGACCTGTCTCTCTCCTACCATTCATTGCGAAAATACTTGAACGAGTTGCTTTTAACCAAGTATCATCTTTCCAAGTGGATGCTGCACACTGGTGCTGGTTGAGAAGAGAACCCCTGATATGATTGTAAAGCGCTTTGGGTGTACAGTAGTACATATGAAAGCGCTATATATATGCCTCATTCATTCATTCATTCATTCATTCCTGTCTCTGAACAGCCAGCTGGATGTCAACCAATCTGGCTTCAAGAAAGGACATTCTACCGAGACTGCATTACTGTCGGTCACAGAAGCCCTGCGGATCGCAAAAGCTGCTTCCAAATCATCAGTTCTCGTTCTCCTGGACCTGTCTGCTGCCTTCGAGACTGTGAATCATCAAATCCTCTTGTCCGCCCTCTCATCACTGGGCATCACTGGAACCTCCCTCAACTGGTTTGAGTCCTATCTCACAGGTAGGTCCTTCAGGGTCACGTGGAGAGGCGAGGTATCCAAAGCTCATCAACTGACCACAGGGGTTCCTCAGGGTTTAGTGCTTGGACCCCTCCTCTTCTCCATCTACACCACATCACTGGGACCCATCATACAGGCACATGGTTTCTCTTACCATTGCTATGCTGATGACACCCAGCTCTACCTCTCATTTCAACCAGATGATCACACAGTAGCTGCTCGAATCTCAAGCTGTCTGGCTGACATCTCGGCATGGATGAAGGAACATCACCTGCAGCTCAACCTGGCAAAGACTGAGCTTCTCGTCCTCCCTGCCAATCCGTCTCTACAAATGATGTTTTATAAACAAGGTTCGGGAGGAGCACGTTCAAATAAATCATTCCAATCAACTCGTCACCAAACTATTACATGTCTACCCTATCAGCACGAGAGGAAGCATATATAAATATCCACTGTCATCTCACCTAACATTCCTTGACAGTTTCAGCATCCCTCCACCACCCGACTCCTCACTCCGGGCTCATTCTTCCACAGTCAGGAACGGGGGGAGTACTCTGGGTTCGGGCCGCATACCTCGGACAGCACGCCAAATATGCATTTATTCTATCTGACTTATTTGTAAGTGTGAACTTGTGAACACGACTTCACTATCCAACTAGACTCTTCCTCAATCACCCCATCAAGGTCAGTCAGAAATCTTGGAGTAATCTTTGATGACCAGCTGACCTTCTCAGACCACATTACAAAGACAGCTCGATCATGCAGGTTTGCTATGTACAACATCAGGAAAATCAGGCCTTTCCTAACCGAGCATGTAACACAACTTCTCGTCCAGGCCCTGGTCATTTCTAGGCTTGATTACTGCAATGCTCTTCTGGCTGGACTTCCATCATGGGCAACAAAACCTCTACAAATGATCCAGAATGCTGCAGCTCGTCTTGTCTTCAACGAACCTAAAAGGGCCCACGCCACTCCTCTGTTCATCTCTCTGC
>CM070830.1:41263815-41281315 GCA_036326025.1 Chrosomus eos | reverse complement strand
AGTCTTTCGTTCATTTGTCACGTGACATACGCGATGAATGGATCGATCATGAATCACCCATCAGGGACTAATGCAGCAATGTCTAAACGACAGAAATGATCTGATTGCGAATATAAAAAGAGGAGACTAGGAGAAAGCACACCAACAGAGGGGTTTCGTTGTTAAAATATTGATCCAGGGAGTAAGCTATTTACGCACTTCTGAAAGTAGTTCAGCTTTATTTGCTCTTTAGTCGTTGTTTAAGATGCTGAACCTGCTGATGATATAATGTGCTTGCGGACATTTCATTTGTGTGTGTTTTACGCACATAAGAAACTGGTGTAAAGAGATTTGCAACGGTAATTTGAGGAGCTGAAATGTGATTATTTGGAAAACTGCTGTCATGACTGCTGAAAGAAAAAGGCCAGCAGGGATTTGCCTCCTGAATAAACTTTAATATTGTTGACATTTTGGGCACTCACGTTGCGCACTATTTGCGTTATATGTATAGGCCTATGGCTTATTGGTCTTTGTGTGTTGTTGCTGGTATACGTTGCAAATAGAGGGGCGGCACAGTTGTTGTTCACCTAAAGCAGAAGTGCACTCGCCGGTCCTGTGTGTGTCTGAGAGGGAGAGTGAGTGTGTGTGCCTGAGTGTGAGTGTGTGTGTCTGAGAGTGAGAGTGAGTGTGTGTGTCTGAGAGTGAGTGTGTGTGTGTCTGAGAGTGAGAGTGAGTGTGTGTGTCTGAGAGTGAGTGTGTGTGTCTGAGAGTGAGAGTGAGTGTGTGTGTCTGAGAGTGCGAGTGAATGTGTGTGTCTGAGAGAGAGTGTGTGTGTCTGAGAGTGAGTCTGAGAGTGAGTGTGAGTGTGTGTGTCTGAGAGTGAGTGTGAGTGTGTGTGTGTCTGAGAGTGAGTGTGAGTGTGTGTGTCTGAGAGTGTGTGTGTGTGTGGTGTGTGTGTGTGTGTGTGTGTGTGTGTGTGTGTGTGTGTGTGTGTTGTGTGTTGTGTGTGTGTGTGTGTGTGTGTTGTGTGGTGTGTGTGTGTGTGTGTGTGTGTGTGTGTGTGTGTGTGTGTTGAGAGAGTGAGTGTGTGTGTGTGTGTGTGTGTGTGTGTGTGTGTCTGAGAGTGGTGTGATGTGTGTTGTGTGTGTGTGTGTTGAAGTGTGTGTGTGTGTGTTGGTGTGGTGTGTGTGTGTGTGTGTGTGTGTGTGTGTCTGAGAGTGAGTGTGTGTGTCTGAGAGTGAGGTGAGTGTGTGTGTGTTGTGTGTGTGTGTCTGAGAGTGAGTGTGTGTGTTGAGGTTTAGAGTGAGTGTGTGTGTTGTGTCTGAGAGTGGTGTGTGTGTCTGAGAGTGAGTGTGTGTGGGGTGTCTGAGAGTAGTGTGTGTGTGTCTGAGAGTGAGGTGTGTCTGAGAGTATGTGTGTGCTGGTTCTGCGCGACAGGTTTTTGGGCCGCCGAATCGCTTGGTCCAAAGCGCGGTCGGCTTCAGGAGCGGTTACAAACAGAGTTTACCCGATATACCAGATTTATTCCATATACCAGTTAACATCAGCATTAAAGACTTCTAACATAAGTTTAGCTCAAAACTCACTTTCATGTTTGAATACCTTCTGTTCCCTTTATCGAAAAGGGAACTCCCGATGCATCATCAACGCCATGGGAACGCCCCCAGCGTGAATGCGTCTGAAGCATATATGTCAACTAGTCCAATGGGAAGAATGAGCGTCACGGGCGGGTGACGTCATGACCAGGAAATGATAAAAGCCCATCCGGTGCAGACCGGCGTCAGCTTTTGCGCCTCAGCAAGCGATCTGTGTATACTGTCTCTGTCTATTTATTGTTGTCTTTTGCAATATATTGGGAAACGTTATGGCGAAACAAGTTTACAAGCAGTGTGTTCCTCCCTGCCCGCGTTATTTCACGGGTGGGGACACACACAAGCTTTGTGTGATTTGTTTGGGAGTGGAGCATGCGGTCTCAGCCTTCGAGGGGGCTGAGTGCCAATACTGTGAAATGCTACCGCTTCGCATGCTCCGCTCTCGCCTGTCACTCTTCGATATTGAGAGTGGGCAGGCTCGCGATCCTCAGGGATCAGGAGAATGCATTCCTGGGGATCGCAGATGGATCTTTCGGAGGGATTGGAGACGGGTCCGAGGGCCTTTTCTCCGTCCTTACCCGGGAGATCCAGCGCTCTCCCCCCGGTGTCGGAAGCACGCTCTGCGGCTTCTTCCGCCCGGGGAGAGAGCCCATTACTTCAGTGCTCGTCTTCCGAGGAAGTCGATGTTATGAGTTTACACAGTGAAAGCACACACACACACAGGGAAATAGATTCGCCATCTGTTTCCCCAGCATATGAGGAATTGGTGGAGGTGATTACACGGGCTGTAGATAAATTAAATATTGAATGGCCACCCGAGAATGTTAGCGCTCGTCCCAAAAGTAAATTAGACGAGCGCTTTCTCCCTTCACTCACATCATCTCCATCACGAAGCCTGCCCTTTTTCCCCGATTTACATGAAGAACTATCTAAATCCTGGAATAAGCCGTACTCATCTCGTCTTTTTAGCCCTCAGGTTAAATTATATTCTGATATAAGAGGGCTGAAAGAGTACGGATATGAGGCGATGCCCCAGGCTGAACAGACACTCGCGAATTATTTATCGCCTGGTCCTGCTTCATCTTTAAAGGCTTCAGCACTGCCCACTAAACCGCTTAAAGCCACTTCTAGTTTAGTGGGCAAAGCTTATTCGGCAGCAGGTCAAGCTAGAGCGTGTTTACACACAATGGCAGTGCTCCAGGCTTATCAAGCTGACCTGCTGGGGGATATTGATAGGAGTGAGGGAGTTAGTCCTGACGAAATTCGAGAACTTCGTCGGGCTACTGATCTGTCTCTCAGGGCGACTAAAGAGACCGCCAGGGCTATTGGTCGTTCTATGGCCGCCCTGGTTGCCACTGAGAGGCATCTTTGGTTAAATTTGGCCGAAATAAAAGAAAAAGATCGAGCTTTTTTATTAGATGCTCCGGTTGAGCCTTCTGGTCTCTTCAGCGACGCAGTCTATACGGTCGTCGAGAGATTTCAAGAATCTAAGAAGCAATCAGATGCTTTTAAAAAGTTCTTCCCTCGCCGTGCTCATCTCCCTGGGGCTGCTGGGCGTGAGCAGCCCCAGCCATCTAGTTCCTCATATCGTGTGCAACAAAAAGAGAGTGTTGCGTCTCGTGCTCCTCCACAGAAACACTGGAGACAGGCGCAGCACTCTCAGTCGAAGCCTTCTAAACCGAAGCCGGATCTGAGGACCGTTCTTCAGGTGAAGAGGGCTTCGTCTTTTAATATAAAAAAAAAACCTGATGTTCATGCGTCAGGTCTGTGAGGACAGCCCCGACCGAAGTAGAGCGGTGTACACCTCATTATATGGTGCCCGTTCCACTTCGGGGTCCTCACGGGACCGTTCTGCCAACCCTGCCACCCTTGGTGCTTCAGGGCGCAGCGGTCTCCAGTCGCTGATGCTATGCTGCGGCACAGCATCGGTTTCGCACCCTCTGAGGGGGGTTTTAGAGCAGCCAGTTCAGGTAGTTCCTGCCATTATGTTTCAGGATCCAGAATTAGCTGTCTCAGTAACACCAGAGACCAGCCTCGAGAGGCTGGTTCCCTTAGTAAATTTTCTGGCAGCGTGGAAGCTTCTGTCGAATATTTCTCATTGCGTCCTGCAGATTGTAGAGAAAGGATACAGAATCCAGTTTGGTTCTCGTCCTCCTCATTACAGCGGGGTGCTGCCCACAGTGGTGCTCCCGAGCAGGCTCTGGTAATGGAGCAAGAGGTAAAGGCCCTGTTAGCAAAGAATGCTATAGAACAGGTGTACTCACCCGACCGAGAGTCGGGTTTTTACAGCCGTTATTTCATTGTTCCAAAAAAGGATGGGGGGTTGCGTCCCATTTTAGATCTTCGTCTGTTAAATCGGTCAGTTCAGAAACTAAAGTTCAAGATGCTGACACTCAAACAGATCGTGACTCAAATCAGATCCGAGGACTGGTTTGTCACGATAGATCTAAAGGATGCATACATCCATATCTCCATCCTCCCTCAGCACAGGAAGTTCCTAAGGTTTTCTTTCGGTGGCAAAGAATACCAATATCGGGTTCTTCCTTTCGGCCTAGCTTTATCACCCCGCACGTTCACGAAATGCGTGGATGCAGCTCTAGCCCCTCTCAGGCTTCTGGGCATACGTATTCTGAACTACATCGACGACTGGCTGATTCTAGCGGAATCGGAGCAGTTGGCGGTTCGGCACCGAGGTGTCGTTCTCGCTCATATGAAGATGTTGGGGTTGAGGCTCAATGCCAAGAAGAGTGTGCTTTCTCCAGTAAAGAGAACCACTTTCCTTGGTGTGGTATGGGATTCAGTGACGATGCGGGCCAATCTATCGCCCGTTCATGTAGCTGCTATCCTGGCAGCCACCAAAGAGCTAAAGCTAGGTCAGTCACGCACTGTAAAACAGTTCGAGAGACTGTTGGGTCTACTGGCAGCAGCGTCCAACGTGATACCTTTTGGCCTGCTGTACATGAGGCCTTTACAGTGGTGGCTCAGGACCAGAGGGTTCTCCCCGAGGGGAAACCCACTTCGTATGATCAAGGTCACGCAGCGATGCCTTCGTGCCTTAATTATATGGAAGAAGCACTGGTTCTTAACCCAGGGTCCGGTGTTGGGAGCTCTTTGCCATCGTGTTACTATCTCGACAGATGCTTCCCTCACCGGCTGGGGAGCGGTAATGGAAGGCCGCTCGGTTCAGGGTCTGTGGAAAAGTCATCATCTTTCGTGGCACATAAATTGCCTGGAGATGATGGCTGTCTTCAATGCGTTGAGGCATTTCCTTCCAGACCTAAGGGGCCATCATGTGCTCGTACGAACGGACAACACATCGGTGGTCTCTTATCTGAACCGTCAGGGGGGTCTGCGGTCGCGTCCGCTTTGCAAACTGGTGCACCAGATCCTCCTGTGGTCTCTGGGGAAGGTACTCTCTCTGAGGGCAGTGTATATACCTGGAGACCAGAATATAGGAGCAGACATCCTGTCGAGGCAGGAGCTGAGGCCAGGGGACTGGAGACTCCACCCCGAGGCGGTGGAGAAAATCTGGGAGTTTTACGGCCAAGCAGAGGTGGATCTATTTGCGTCTCAGAACCCCCTCCCTGGGGCTGGAGGCCATGGTGCAGACGTGGCCGAGGCTACGTCTGTACGCGTTTCCCCCTGTTGCTCTGCTCCCAGGAGTTCTGGAGCGAGTCCGGCGGTACGGATTAAGTCTACTGCTAGTAGCACCACGCTGGCCAAGTCGGATCTGGTTTGCGGACCTGATCCATCTCTTAGACGGTCCTCCCTTGGAGATCCCGATCAGGAGAGACCTTCTGTCTCAGGCCGGGGGCACAATATTTCACCCTCGACCAGAGATTTGGAACTTGTGGGTTTGGCCTCTGAGGGGGCCCAACTCTTAGAGAGTGGTCTCTCAGCTGAGGCTGCTGAGACCATTCTAAGTTCCAGAGCTCCAGCTACTAGGAAACTTTATGCGCTTAAATGGAGAGTTTTTTCTATATGGTGTCACCGACATCAGTGGGATCCTGTTAATTGTTATGTGAACACAGTTCTCGAATTCCTGCAGGAGCGCTTTATGTCAGGTCTATGCCCTTCCACGCTGAAAGTCTACGTGGCAGCCATTGCGGCTTACCACATCCTTGTGGGGGGTACATCATTGGGTCGAGACCCACTGATTACACATTTCCTTCATGGCACTTTGAGGCTAAGGCCTGCAACTCGCACTAGGGTGCCAGCTTGGGATCTTGCTATAGTACTAGAAGGCCTGTCTAGGGCTCCATTCGAGCCCTTAGATTTGGTTTCAGAAAAGTTTCTTACCTTTAAGACTATCTTTCTGCTAGCTATTTCGTCCCTCAAGAGAGTTGGAGACCTTCAGGCCCTTTCGGTTTCCCCCACTTGCCTTGAGTTTGCTCCGGGGATGGTCAAGACATTCTTATATCCAAAACAGGGATACTTCCCTAAGGTGCCGACCTTGACTCCGAGGCCTATTGTGCTGCAGGCTTTCTGTCCTCCTCCTTTTACATCTGCGGACCAGCACTGCGAGCACTGGACACTTATGTGCTTCGGACATCCTCATGGAGGAAGTCCGACCAATTACTGATTTGCTTTGGATCACCTAAGAAAGGTCTTCCTGCTTCTAAACAGACGGTCAGTAAGTGGATAGTTGAGGCTATTTCACTTGCATAGGAGTACTCGGACCAGCCGTGTCCTTTGGTGGTTCGAGCTCACTCGACTAGGAGTATGGCGGCTTCTAAAGCCTTACTGTATGGGGTTTCTCTTCAAGATGTCTGTGATGCGGCGGGCTGGTCCTCTCCGCTCACATTCGTGAGATTTTACAGTTTAGACCTGGATGCTGCCCCAGGTTCTCAGGTGCTGGGTTTAGTTACAACAGACTGACACTCAGGTATTTGGAATTCTGGCGCTTTGGGTATTCTCGTTCCCATGGCGTTGATGACGCATCGGGAGTTCCCTTTTCGATGAAGGGAACGTCTCAGGTTACTAACCATAGTTCCCTGAGAACAGGGAACGAGACGATGCGTCACCCTGCCATACTTCCTGCATCCCTGCGATCGGCTTGCTTCGGCGATTTCAAGCTGACGCCGGTCTGCACCGGATGGGCTTTTATCATTTCCTGGTCATGACGTCACCCCCCCGTGACGCTCATTCTTCCCATTGGACTAGTTGACATATATGCTTCAGACGCATTCACGCTGGGGGGCGTTCCCATGGCGTTGATGACGCATCGTCTCGTTCCCTCGCGCTGGTTTAGCCCCGCTCGCGCTGGTTAAGCCCCGCTCGTGCTGGTTTAGCCCCGCTCGCACTGGTTTAGCCCCGCAAGCACTGGTTAAGCCCCGCTCGCACTGGTTAAGCCCCGCTCGCACTGGTTAAGCCCCGCTCGCACTGGTTTAGCCCCACTAGCACTGGTTTAGCCCTGCTCGCACTGGTTTAGCCCGCTCGCACAAGCCCAACGGTGGAAATGCGGCTATGGACATGGTGGTAATAGCTAGAAACACAATGAACTCTCAGGTTACTTTCATTGCTTTTGCCAAATTTCACAGCTAACCAGAAGGTGAAAAGCACTGGTTTAGCCCCGGTTTAGCCCCGGTTTAGCCCCGCTTGCGCTGGTTAAGCCCCGCTCGCACTGGGCTTTTATCATTTCCTGGTCATGACGTCACCCCCCCGTGACGCTCATTCTTCCCATTGGACTAGTTGACATATATGCTTCAGACGCATTCACGCTGGGGGGCGTTCCCATGGCGTTGATGACGCATCGTCTCGTTCCCTCGCGCTGGTTTAGCCCCGCTCGCGCTGGTTAAGCCCCGCTCGCGCTGGTTTAGCCCCGCTCGCACTGGTTTAGCCCCGCTCGCACTGGTTAAGCCCCGCTCGCACTGGTTAAGCCCCGCTCGCACTGGTTAAGCCCCGCTCGCACTGGTTTAGCCCCACTAGCACTGGTTTAGCCCTGCTCGCACTGGTTTAGCCCGCTCGCACAAGCCCAACGGTGGAAATGTGGCTATGGACATGGTGGTAATAGCTAGAAACACAATGAACTCTCAGGTTACTTTCATTGCTTTTGCCAAATTTCACAGCTAACCAGAAGGTGAAATCCAGTTTCCCATGATCCTGTGCATGACAGACATGCATTTTGACTTGTGTAAAACCTCCACACAGATGCAGTGAACAGAGAGTCGGTGGAGCTGCTGGAGAGCTGCATGTGTGTGGTGTGCCTGGATGACCCCGCAGGACTCGAACCCAGCGACGCCAACAGAGCTGCACTGATGCTGCACGGCGGAGGACAGGAGAGGAACGGGGCGAACCGCTGGTACGACAAACCCCTGCAGGTACAGCTTCCACTGAGAGCACTCTAAAGACACGCTGGTCTGTCAGTCAATGTTCAGAGCCAAACACTGCGACTGTTGTGTTTGTTTGACGACACACTTCCTCTCCAAAAGCTGCATGGACATCAATAGACCTGAGAAATGGAAGCATTGAGGATGTGATGGAAGTGTGAGTGTTTTGTTTCAGTTTGTGATCGGTGCCGATGGAGTGTGTGGGGTCGTGTGTGAGCACTCGCCGCTCGAGGGCATCGTTCTGGTGCAGTGCGCTGAACACGTCCTGAAACACATGTACGTCATCAACAGCCAACCAGATCATTTACTGATCAACATCTGTAACTCAACATCTGTGACTCGACATCTGTGACTCGACATCTCTACTCGACCTCTCTAACTCGACATCTCTAACTCGACGTCTCTGACTCGACATCTCTGACTCGACCTCTGTAACTCGACATCTCTAACTCGACATCTCTAACTCAACCTCTCTGACTCGACATCTCTGACTCGACATCTCTGACTCGACCTCTGTAACTCGACATCTCTAACTCGACATCTCTAACTCGACATCTCTGACTCGACATCTCTGACTCGACATCTCTAACTCGACATCTCTAACTCGACATCTCTGACTCGACATCTCTGACTCGACATCTCTGACTCGACCTCTGTAACTCGACATCTCTAACTCGACATCTCTGACTCGACCTCTCTGACTCGACATCTCTAACTCGACGTCTCTGACTCGACGTCTCTGACTCGACGTCTCTGACTCGACATCTCTGACTCGACATCTCTGACTCGACCTCTGTAACTCAACATCTCTGACTCAACATCTCTAACTCGACATTTCTACTCGACCTCTCTAACTCGACATCTCTGACTCGACATCTCTGACTCGACCTCTCTAACTCGACCTCTCTAACTCGACCTCTCTAACTCGACATCTCTGACTCGACATCTCTGACTCGACCTCTCTAACTCGACATCTCTGACTCAACATCTCTGACTCGACCTCTCTAACTCGACATCTCTGACTCAACATCTCTGACTCGACCTCTCTAACTCGACATCTCTGACTCAACATCTCTAACTCGACATTTCTACTCGACCTCTCTAACTCGACATCTCTGACTCGACATCTCTGACTCGACCTCTCTAACTCGACATCTCTGACTCGACATCTCTGACTCGACATTTCTACTCGACCTCTCTAACTCGACATCTCTGACTCGACCTCTCTAACTCGACCTCTCTAACTCGACCTCTCTGACTCGACATCTCTGACTCGACATCTCTGACTCGACATCTCTAACTCGACATCTCTGACTCGACATCTCTGACTCGACATCCGACATCTCTAACTCGACATCTCTAACTCGACATCTCTAACTCGACATCTCTAACTCGACATCTCTAACTCGACATCTCTAACTCGACATCTCTGACTCGACATCTCTGACTCGACATCTCTGACTCGACCTCTCTGACTCGACATCTCTGACTCGGCATCTCTGACTCGACCTCTATGTCAAGTCAAGTCAAGTCAAGTCAAGTCAAGTCATCCTCATTTATATAGCGCTTTTAACAATGTAGATTGTTTCAAAGCAGCTTTACAGAGACAAAAATATAATTTAAGATAACAAAGAATGGTTTGGTTTTATAGCGGTTCTTGAATATGTTGTTTCCAGCTAAAGTTAGTTTTGATTGATTCACTTCCCTCGAAATGATCATTTGTTATTAAATTAGGGGCCGCTAAGACGACGCCGTTCTCTCCAAATAGACTTTAAACGTGAACCTATGATAAACGCTGATGGCGTTTACATGCGTGTTAAGAATTGATTCTATAGTTATGTGCGTTTGAATATATGTGTGTGCTGGTTCGTAATTCCCTACAAACCATGCCTAAACAAACTACTTGTCTTGCCTATAAATTTTGACGCAGAATTTTATTTTATCAATTCGGCGTAGGGACGCGAAACCGGAATTTCATAGCGCTTTATCTGTAGAGTGGGTTAGGGATCCTCCATAGGGAGAGGCTAGTTGGCACTTTAGCACTGCGTTGTCATTGGGTCCAGGCGAAGGTCCTTCGTCAGATCTGGAAACGGCCTGGATCCGGCAGGCTGCAGGAAAACCTTGGGATAAACAAAGACACTAAATTAACAAGTAACAAGTACATCAGGATTTGAGGGAAGTGTTCCCGGTTCCGGCTGGCCTAATCTATGCAGCCTAACAATTATTTATCGAAGTCTATAATGTATTATGTGAATAGGTCAAAGAGATGTGTTTTTAGTCTAGTTTTAAACTGACAGACTGTGTCTGCTTCCCGGACAATGGTAGGAAGATTGTTCCAAAGTTTTGGTGCTAAATAGGAAAAGGATCTACCGCCAGCAGTCGATTTAGATATTCTAGGTATTATCAACTGGCCAGAATTTTGAGATCGCAATAGACGTGCAGGACTATAATGCGTTAAGAGCTCGCTCAAGTACTGGGAGCTAAACCATTTAGTGCTTTGTAAGTAATCAGCAATATTTTAAAATTTATACAATGTTTAATAGGCAGCCAATGCAGTGTTGACAGAACCGGGCTAATATGGTCATACTTCCTGGTTCTGGTAAGAACTCTAGCGGCTGCGTTTTGGACCAGCTGTAGTTTGTTTAATAAGCGTGCAGGGCAACCACCCAGTAGAGCATTACAATAATCTAGCCTTGAGGTCATGAACGACATATAACTCGACATCTCTAACTCGACATCTCTGACTCGACATCTCTGACTCGACATCTCTGACTCGACCTCTATAACTCGACATCTCTAACTCGACATCTCTAACTCAAGAAGGAAGTGGAGAAGTTTGAGAACATTCTCTTTTGACTTTCTTTTTATTTCTAATTATGTTTAAAACATGTTTCAGAAAGGTGATGCAACAACAACTTAAATGAATTAACTCATTGATGAAAGGTTATGAACTCTCTCTTCCCTGCAGACGGAGCAGCTCCTGTGAGCCGGTCTCCGGCCGGAGTCTGTGTGATCTTCCTCATCCACGCAGATTAGTGTGGAAATGTTCCGCTGGGATCCAGAGTGCGCTGGTGTCGGCCGCTGATCACCTGCAGAGGTGAGGAACACACACACACACACACACACACACACACACACACACACACACACACACACACACACACACACACACACACACACACACACCACACTATCACTAAAGGAGACTATAACAGACTGAAGCAGTTTATATAATATCAAGCATGAGCACTGGTGTGATTGACACTGGGTCTTCATCCCTCTAGACTTGTGAGGAATCTGGACATTAAGGTTTTCACATTCACGGCTCACGGGAAGGAGTTGATCAAGCAGCAGAAGATGAGTCCCGACGCGTACATTCAGCTGGCTCTACAGCTGGCCTTCTACAGGTGTGTGTGTGTGTGTGTGTGTGTGTGTGTGTGTGTGTGTGTGTGTGTGTGTGGTGTGAGTAGATCTCACAGAAGACCTCGTCTCTATGTGTGTGTGTGTGTGTGTGTGTGTGTGTGTGGTGTGTGTGTGTGTGTGTGTGTGTGTGTGTGCAGATCTCACAGAAGGCCCGTCTCCACCTACGAGAGCGCTTCTCTTCGCCGTTTCCGACAGGGTCGCGTGGACAACATTCGCTCGGCAACTCCTGAGGCGCTGGCGTTCGCTAAGGCAATGACAGACGGCAGAACATCCACTCAGGTTACACACATTTCCTTCCATTACAGCATCGTCTCTGCTTTACTTTCTGCCATAAACAGAACAATATTTGGCATAAACTCACACTTCATTCCAGGACACCGAGAAGATGGAGAAACTGCGAGCAGCTGTAGAAGCTCAGACAAAAATCACAGCTCTGGTGAGTTATTACTTGAGTTAATTGTTTGCTAAAGTAACTCAGATAATTTGATGTAAATATAAAAGTAAAGTGAATTGTGATGCTGTAAGTGGCGTTTGCCCCCCCCCCCCAACCCCCCCCCCCCCCCCAACCCCCCCCCCCCCCCGCAGGCCGTCGCAGGGATGGGGATGGACAATCACTTACTAGGACTACGAGAAATGGCCAAAGAGATGAAAATGGAGATGCCAGACATTTTCTCTGATGAAACGTACCACATCAGTAACCATTTCATCCTGTCAACCAGTCAAGTAAAAGCAGCACACTATATAAACACAACACAATACAACTTTATTGTCGCCCGTAAATGAAACAGTCTTTGTCCTCTAACAGTCCCGTACGAACAAAACATATTTGATGTGAGAATGAGCCACTGACTGATTAGAACGTTTCAGGTGTTTTATCTTCTGCTTTGGTCTTCACCCACAATTGCATTATTACCCATTATTTGAAAAATATTCCCCATTATATAGAATTATTTAGAAGTCACTTTTGCAAATGTAACTATAGCTGAGAAGCAGAGATTTCTGGGGGCTTGGGAAATGTTTCACAGCGCTTCACTTTTTCACATTTTGTTGTTTCAGTCTTATTCCAAAATGGATTAAATTAATTATTTTCCACAAAATTCTACAAACAATACCCCATAATGACAACATAAAAGAAGTTTGTTTGAAATCTTTGCCAAAAATAAAAAGTATGTCATGTACTTAAGTATTCACAGCCTTTGCTCAATACTTTGTTGAAGCACCTTTGGCAGCAACTACAGCCTCAAGTGTTTTTGAGTATGATGCTGCAAGCTTGGCACACCTGCTTTTGGGCAGTTTCTGCCATTCAGAACCTTTCAAGCTCCATCAGGTTGGATGGGGAGCGTCGGTGCACGACGGATCTCTCCAGAGATGTTCAATCGGGTTCGAGTCTGGGCTCTGGTGGGCCACTCAAGGACATTCACTGAGTTGTCCCGTACCCACTCCTGTGTTATCGTGGCTGTGTGCTGAGGGCCGTTGTCCTGGAGGAAGAAGAACCGTCGCCCAGTCTGAGGTCCAGATCAGGTGTTCATCAGGGATGTCTCTGTACATTAAGCTTTCCCTCGATCCTGACGAGATTCCCAGTTCCTCATCTTTCCCTCAATCCTGACGAGTCTCCCGGTTCCTCATCTTTTCCTCGATCCTGACGAGTCTCCCAGTTCCTCATCTTTCCCTCAATCCTGACGAGTCTCCCAGTTCCTCATCTTTCCCTCGATCCTGACGAGTCTCCCAGGTCCTCATCTTACCCCCGATCCCGAGGTTGTTCTTCTGGAAGGTTCTCAGGTCTGATTGGTGGAGAGCTGCAGAGATGATTGTTCTTCTGGAAGGTTCTCAGGCCTGATTGGTGGAGAGCTGCAGAGATGGTTGTTCTTCTGGAAGGTTCTCAGGCCTGATTGGTGGAGAGCTGCAGAGATGGCTGTTCTTCTGGAAGGTTCTCAG
Source organism: Chrosomus eos (assembly GCA_036326025.1). Classification (NCBI taxonomy): domain Eukaryota; kingdom Metazoa; phylum Chordata; class Actinopteri; order Cypriniformes; family Leuciscidae; genus Chrosomus; species Chrosomus eos. Next base: position 41,268,057 of record CM070830.1, on the reverse strand, counting down.
GCCTGATTGGTGGAGAGCTGCAGAGATGGTTGATCTTCTGGAAGGTTCTCAGGCCTGATTGGTGGAGAGCTGCAGAGATGGCTGTTCTTCTGGAAGGTTCTCAGGCCTGATTGGTGGAGAGCTGCAAAGATGGTTGATCTTCTGGAAGGTTCTCAGGCCTGATTGGTGGAGAGCTGCAGAGATGGCTGTTCTTCTGGAAGGTTCTCAGGCCTGATTGGTGGAGAGCTGCAGAGATGGTTGATCTTCTGGAAGGTTCTCAGGCCTGATTGGTGGAGAGCTGCAGAGATGGCTGTTCTTCTGGAAGGTTCTCAGGCCTGATTGGTGGAGAGCTGCAGAGATGGTTGATCTTCTGGAAGGTTCTCAGGTCTGATTGGTGGAGAGCTGCAGAGATGGCTGTTCTTCTGGAAGGTTCTCAGGCCTGATTGGTGGAGAGCTGCAGAGATGGTTGATCGTCTGGAAGGTTCTCAGGTCTGATTGGTGGAGAGCTGCAGAGATGGCTGTTCTTCTGGAAGGTTCTCAGGCCTGATTGGTGGAGAGCTGCAGAGATGGTTGATCTTCTGGAAGGTTCTCAGGTCTGATTGGTGGAGAGCTGCAGAGATGGTTGTTAGGTTCTCAGGTCTGATTGGTGGAGAGCTGCAGAGATGGTTGTTCGGTTCTCAGGTCTGATTGGTGGAGAGCTGCAGAGATGGTTGATCTTCTGGAAGGTTCTCAGGCCTTATTGGTGGAGAGCTGCAGAGATGGTTGATCTTCTGGAAGGTTCTCAGGCCTGATTGGTGGAGAGCTGCAGAGATGGTTGATCTTCTGGAAGGTTCTCAGGCCTGATTGGTGGAGAGCTGCAGAGATGATTGTTCTTCTGGAAGGTTCTCAGGCCTGATTGGTGGAGAGCTGCAGAGATGGTTGTTCTTCTGGAAGGTTCTCAGGCCTGATTGGTGGAGAGCTGCAGAGATGGCTGTTCTTCTGGAAGGTTCTCAGGCCTGATTGGTGGAGAGCTGCAGAGATGGTTGATCTTCTGGAAGGTTCTCAGGTCTGATTGGTGGAGAGCTGCAGAGATGGCTGATCTTCTGGAAGGTTCTCAGGTCTGAGTGATGGAGAGCTGCAGAGATGGTTGTTCTTCTGGAAGGTTCTCAGGCCTGATTGGTGGAGAGCTGCAGAGATGGTTGTTCTTCTGGAAGGTTCTCAGGTCTGATTGGTGGAGAGCTGCAGAGATGGTTGTTAGGTTCTCAGGTCTGATTGGTGGAGAGCTGCAGAGATGGTTGATCTTCTGGAAGGTTCTCAGGTCTGATTGGTGGAGAGCTGCAGAGATGGTTGTTCTTCTGGAAGGTTCTCCGGCCTGATTGGTGGAGAGCTGCAGAGATGGTTGATCTTCTGGAAGGTTCTCAGGTCTGATTGGTGGAGAGCTGCAGAGATGGTTGTTCTTTTGGAAGGTTCTAAGGTCTGATTGGTGGAGAGCTGCAGAGATGGTTGTTCTTCTGGAAGGTTCTCCTCTCTCCACAGAGAAACACTGGAGGTCTGCCAGAGTGACCATCGGGTTTTTGGTCTCCTCCCTGACTGAGGCTCTTCCCCCCCGATCGCTCAGCTCTAGGAAGAGTCCTGGTGGTTCCACACTTCTTCCATGTACGGATGATGGAGGCCACTGTGCTCATGGGGACCTTCAACGCTGCAGAAGAATGTTTCTGAACCCTTCCCCAGATCTGTGCCTCAATACAATCCTGTCTCAGAGGTCTAAAGACAATTCCTTGGACTTCGTGGCTTAGTTTGTGCTCTGACATGCACTGTGAACTGTGGGATCTTATATAGACAGGTGTGTGCCTTTCCAGATCATGTCCAATCAACTGAAGTCATCACAGGTGGACTCCAATCCAGATGTAGAAGCATCTCAAGGCTGATCAGTGGAAACCGGATGAACCTGAGCTCAATTTCAAGTGTCATAGCAAAGGCTGTGAATACTTATGCACGTCATTCGGTTTTTATTTTTAATATATTTGCAAAGATTTCAAACAAACTTCTGTCACGTTGTCATTATAGGGTATTCTTTGTAGAATTTTGAGGAAAATAATGAATTTACTCCATGCAAATGTGAAAAAAGTGAAGCAAGTCAAGTCAAGTCATCCTCATTATATAGCGCTTTTAACAATGTAGATAGTTTCAAAGCAGCTTTACAGAGACACACATATAATTTAAGGTAACAAAGAATGGTTTGGTTTTATAGCGGTTCTTGAATATGTTGTTTCCAGCTAAAGTTAGTTTTGATTGATTCACTTCCCTCGAAATGATCATTTGTTATTAAATTAGGGGCCGCTAAGACGACGTCGTTCTCTCTAAACAGACTTTAAACTTAACCTGTGATAAACGCTGATGGCGTTCACATGCGTGTTAAGAATTGATTCTATAGTTATGTGCGTTTGAATATATGTGTGCGCTGGTTCGTAATTCTCTACAAACCATCCCTAAACAAACTACTTGTCTTGCGTATAAATTTTGATGCAGAATTTTATTTTATCAATTCGGCGTAGGGACGCGAAAGCGTAATTTCATAGCGCTTTATCTGTAGAGTGGGTTAGGGATCCTCCATAGGGAGAGGCTAGTTGGCACTTCAGCACTGCGTTGTCATCGGGTCCAGGCGAAGGTCCTTCGTCAAATCTGGAAACGGCCTGGATCCGGCAGGCTGCAGAAAAACTTGGGATAAACAAAGACACTAAATTAGCGTAGATGCCATTCTTCTTATGATGTAACAAGTACATCAGGATTTAAGGGAAGTGTTCCCAGTTCCGGCTGGCCTAATCTATGCAGCCTAACATTTATTTATAGAAGTCTATAATGTATTATGTGAATGCTAGGTCAAAGAGATGTGTTTTTAGTCTAGTTTTAAACTGACAGACTGTGTCTGCTTCCCGGACAATGGTAGGAAGATTGTTCCAAAGTTTTGGTGCTAAATAGGAAAAGGATCTACCGCCAGCAGTCGATTTAGATATTCTAGGTATTATCAACTGGCCAGAATTTTGAGATCGCAATAGACGTGAAGGACTATAATGCGTTAAGAGCTCGCTCAAGTACTGGGGAGCTAAACCATTTAGTGCTTTGTAAGTAATCAGCAATATTTTAAAATTTATACGATGTTTAATAGGCAGCCAATGCAGTGTTGACAGAACCGGGCTAATATGGTCATACTTCCTGGTTCTGGTAAGAACTCTAGCGGCTGCGTTTTGAACTAGCTGTAGTTTGTTTATTAAGCGTGCAGGGCAACCACCCAGTAGAGCATTACAATAATCTAGCCTTGATGTCATGAACGCATGAACTAATTGTTCCGCATTTGTCTGTGAGAGCATATGACATAATTTAGCTATATTTTTAAGATGGAAAAATGCTGTTTTACAGATACTAGACACGTGACTTTCAAATGAAAGATTGGTATCAAAGAGCACGCCCAGGTTCCTGACTGACGACGAAGACTTAACAGAGCAGCCATCAAGTGTTAGACAGTATTCTAGGTTATTAGGTGACTGTAGGTTATTGTAGGTTATCTAGGTTATTAAGCACTGTAAATACTTTCCGGATGCACTGTAGCTGATTATAAATATATATATATATATGTGCTGTATAATGTTTGTCCCTCCAGGTTCCCACGACAGAGGAGATGTTTTGTTGCTACGGTCCAGTGGTTGCCAATGGTTACGGCGTGTGCTACAACCCTCAGGCTGACCGCATGCTGTTCTGCGTGTCCAGTTTCAGCGAGAACACAGAAACATGTTCAGGGCTGTTGGTGCGCGAGCTGGACGCCGGGCTGGGGGACATGATGCACCTGTGCATGAAACAGAGCGACTGCAGACCGTCTGAGACGAGCGGAGAACAACAGCGTCAGACCGTCTGAGACGAGTGAAGAACAACAGCGTCCGCTTCATTTCCACAGCGCTTCGTTCAGAGCAGATTCACACTGATAAACAGGAGAATAACAGCTGTAGCAAAACTAAAACAACAGCACTTCGCTTGATGACTGTAATGTGAATAATATTCCTCACCGCTGGATCTATCTATCTATAATGATATCAGCATGTTGACATTTACATAGCTTTTAAAATAGTTAAAAACTATAGTACATATAAGTTTACGTTATTTGATAGTCTGTAAAAGAACACTTTAATGCTGCTAATATCACTACGACTAGTCAAACACACACAAACACACTATGGGCTCTATCTTGCACCCGGCGCAAATGACGTTGTACACTGACGCATGTATCATTCC
>CM070830.1:41196315-41258815 GCA_036326025.1 Chrosomus eos | reverse complement strand
ATTGACCTTACTAAGGCATTTGATACAGTAGACCACTTCATGTTAATCAAAACTCTGTTGAATATCGGTGTTGGGCATAGATCTGTAAAATGGTTCCACAGCTATCTCTCTGAAAGGATGTAAATTGTAAGGCATGGGAATCTAACATCTGACCCTGTTGTCCTAAAAAAGGGTGTCCACAAGGATCAGTTCTAGGTCCCTTGCTTTTTATCATTTATATAAACACTGTTTGCAGTGAGTTTAAACACTCACAGTATCTTTTGTATGCCGATGATACAATTATGTATTCTTGTGCCCCTACACCTGAGGCTGCATGTGCTAATTTGCAGCTAGATTTTGCTTCATTACAATCTGCCCTGTTTGATTTGAAACTACTTTTAAATGCAAAAAAGACTAAGGCGATGATATTTGCACCTATAAATACTAAAGTCCCAGCTCTTGCCATCAACACATTGCATAATGAAGCCATTGAACTTGTTGATACTTATAAATACCTGGGTATCTGGCTGGACAAAGGTTTTACCTTTAAAAAACATATTGAAGCTCTTGCTACAAAACTTAAATTCACTCTGGCATTTTTCTATAGATTGAAATCATGCTTTTTTAATACTACACGAAAAAAACTGGTTGCAGGACTATTTTTGTCTCAGATAGATTATGGTGATATCATCTATCAATTTGCAAGTCCATCTACTCTGTTAATGCTTGATCCTCTTTATCATGCGGCTCTCAGGTTTATTACAAACGCTGGCTATCAGACACATCACTGCATTTTATACAGGATGGTAAATTGGCCATCACTCAAAGTACGCAGGTTGCTACATTGGCACATTTTTAGTTATAAAGCTATTTTAGGTCTTTTGCCTTCTTATATCTGTTCTAAATTTGTTTATATGCAAAGTACATATCATTTAAGATCGAGTGACAAACTACTCTGTAAGGTACCAAGAATGAGGACAGAAATAAGAAAGAGGAGTCTGTCTTACTATGGCCCTTCGTCATGGAATAAACTCCAGTCTAGACTTAAGATTGGTGCGCTAATTTCCTTAGGTGCTTTTAAGAAAAAAATATCTGACATGCTGACGGACATATGCACTTGTTTTAATTAATGGTAGGTAGATCTTGACTTTTAGTCCATATCTGGTTTGTTAATATATTTTAAACTCATTGTATTCTGTCTAGATGTAGATATTTTGTAAATTTTGTGTAAATCTAAATTGTATTTTCATTGAGTAGTAATGTATTGTAATGTATTGTTTTTAGCTCATGGTTTAAAAACTGTGCTATACAGGACTCCCTTGTGAAAGAGACAGTGTCTCAATGGGACATTTCCTGTTTAAATAAAGGTTAGATATATTTAGAAATGTTGGCCCATATTGATAGGATAGCATCTTGCAGTTGATGGAGATTTGTGGGATGCACATCCAGGGCACGAAGCTCCCGTTCCACCACATCCCAAAGATGCTCTATTGGGTTGAGATCTGGTGACTGTGGGGGCCATTTTAGTACAGTGAACTCATTGTCATCTTCAAGAAACCAATTTGAAATGATTTGAGCTTTGTGACATGGTGCATTATCCTGCTGGAAGTATCCATCAGAGGATGGGGACATGGTGGCCATAAAGGGATGGACATGGTCAGAAACAATGCTCAGGTAGGCCGTGGCATTTAAACGATGCCCAATTGGCACTAAGGGGCCTAAAGTGTGCCAAGAAAACATCCCCCACACCATTACACCACCACCACCAGCCTGCACAGTGGTAACAAGGCATGATGGATCCATGTTCTCATTTTGTTTACGCCAAATTCTGACTCTACCATCTGAATGTCTCAACAGAAATCGAGACTCATCAGACCAGGCAACATTTTTCCAGTCTTCAACTGTCCAATTTTGGTGAGCTCTTGCAAATTGTAGCCTCTTTTTACCTGGTGGGGTCTTCTGCTGTTGTAGCCCATCCGCCTCAAGGTTGTGCGTGTTGTGGCTTCACAAATGCTTTGCTGCATACCTGGGTTGTAACGAGTGGTTATTTCAGTCAAAGTTGCTCTTCTATCAGCTTGAATCAGTCGGCCCATTCTCCTCTGACCTCTAGCATCAACAAGGCATTTTCGCCCACAGGACTGCCGCATACTGGATGTTTGTCCCTTTTCACACCATTCTTTGCAAACCCTAGAAATGGTTGTGCGTGAAAATCCCAGTAACTGAGCAGATTGTGAAATACTCAGACCGGCCTGTCTGGCACCAACAACCATGCCACGCTCAAAATTGCTTAAATCACCTTTCTTTCCCATTCTGACATTCAGTTTGGAGTTCAGGAGATTGTCTTGACCAGGACCACACCCCTAAATGCATTGAAGCAACTGCCATGTGATTGGTTGATTAGATAATTGCATTAATGTGAAATTGAACAGGTGTTCCTAATAATCCTTTAGGTGAGTGTATATTGATAGTCCTGTTGCAATGGTTTTCCTAATTATTCCAGCTAACATAATATAAATAGAAAAAAAGAATGAACGAATTAATTAAAACGAATTGAATAAATAAATAGTAATATCTTCTGACTCTCTCTCTCTCTCTCTCTCTCTCTCTCTCTCTACTGCATTAATAAGTGCATAAAGCTGGGGACACACTTACTCTAAGGCCAGTTATGAATGTAATTTGATACTTATGACTGATCATATCCAAACGCGTGTTCAGCGCATTCAGTCTGTGTTCACAGTGTTTAAGACCTGCGACAGTCGATGGAAACAGTCAGTCTTTGAATGTTTCAGCAAGTCGTAAGTGTGTCCCCATCATTAGTCTGCTATCAGTGGCTAAAACCTCCGTTACTAACTCGATAATTACGTTTAGGAATTAGCAACGGAGGTGTAACGGCCACTCCGCTTCGCGTTGTGCATCGGGTGTGCATTATTTTTCTAATAATTCAACGGCCTGTCGTCATTTATTCCTTACTTAAATATTAACATCTCCTAATGAGATGGATGGGCACAATGCCATTGCGCACACGCACAAATAGGCCTATCTAAACACGAGCATGTTTACAACAAAAAACAACACAACAATCAAACAACTCTAATATTGTTTTATAGTAATTTACTCATTACTTTCATTTAAATATTAACTTCACCTTATGAGATGGATGGGCACAATTCTTGGAGCACAGCAAGTCCATTCTTGGTTTATTTTGGAGATCGCCACTCAGAGTTCCTCCTTAACATTCAGTCGCGATCTGTATTTATTTTTAATGTGCGTGAGTGCCGCGAAAGTCTTTTCGCACAAGTAGGTAGTGCCAAACGGCAACAGTAGGCTACATCCATAGCGGCCTTGGATAGCAATACAATTATGGATACAATATGGTATTTCTAATCGTTATATATATATTTTTTTTATTTATTTCTGGAAATCATCTCGCAACCGCCCCCCTGGGAGGTCGTGACCCCTACTTTGGGAACCACTGACCTACAGAACAACAGATGATGTCATCAACCATCACCTACAGAACAGAAGATGATGTCATCAACCATCACCTACAGAACTGATGATGTCATCAACCATCACCTACAGAACAACAGATGATGTCATCAACCATCACCTACAGAACAACTGATGATGTCATCAACCATTACCTTCAGAACAACAGATGATGTCATCAACCATCACCTACAGAACAACTGATGATGATGTCATCAACCATCACCTTCAGAACTACAGATGATGTCATCAACCATCACCTTCAGAACAACAGATGATGTCATCAACCATCACCTGAACTCAGTGAAGCGATATGTGACTCTTCAGCCGCTGTGAGAGAATCGCTGATGATGTTGATAGACGGGATCACATGTGCCGTTCATCACAGTAAAATCGGGCGCATTAAATCAGTGTTGAGCAGCTTCTGTTCAAGGCAGTGGGGGTTAAAGGTCAGCAGTGTTTTCAGTCAGGTGTCTTTATATATCAGCTGTAATGCGCCGGCCGGCTGGCTGTCTGCTCTTCTGCTTAGTAACACCGCTGCAGCTCTGCACACACTGCACTGATGAACACCGCTACACTACACTATAATACACTGCATCTCCCGTCACATCTCGTCCAGTCTCTCAGTCCAGGAGATCCACAGATCTGCAGTGCAGGACACAGACTGAGCCACAAACCAGCATATCTGCTCATTTTTAGATTAATAAGCAATTTAGTTTGATCCAGGACAGGTTTGCGTGTCTGCGGGCCTGATTTATGAGACGAGTCTCACCTGCAGATGTTCTGATGATTCTGAACACCAGACCTGTAATGAACATCAGCACATGCACTTACAGGAATATTCCCGGTTCCCAGCAGAAAGCGGGGCTACAGTCAGGGCCGGCGCGCCCATATAAGCGAACTAGGCAATTGCCTAGAGCGGCACTTTTGTAAGGGCAGGAAAATGTGTGCCAACCGGGAATGAACAATTCACAAAATAGGCGATATGATTTGCTGAGCTGCCGCCGCCGCGCTCTCACAAGTCATGATTGAGTGATGGGAAGTTCAGATCATTTTACTGACTCTCTTCTTCCATCTCGTTCATCAAAATGAACGAATCATTATTCGAGTCATTTCGTTCATTTAAGTGGCTTTAATGTTATACTTTTAACAGCCAAATTCCCCGATCACATCCACCTACCCAATGTTGATCATATTCTGAATTAAGAAATCATTATAATGCAGTCAAAAATAATTTACAGGGAACATAAATAATTACTTTACCTTCCGAGTCTTTCGTTCATTTGTCATGTGACATACGCGATGAACGGATCGATCATGAATCACCCATCAGGGACTAATGCAGCAATGTCTAAACGACCGAAATGATCTGATTGCGAATATAAAAAGAGGAGACTAGGAGAAAGCACACCAACAGAGGGGTTTCGTTGTTAAAATATTGATCCAGGGAGTAAGCTATTTACGCACTTCTGAAAGTAGTTCAGCTTTATTTGCTCTTTAGTCGTTGTTTAAGATGCTGAACCTGCTGATGATATAATGTGCTTGCGGACATTTAATTTGTGTGTGTTTTACGCACATAAGAAACTGGTGTAAAGAGATTTGCAACGGTAATTTGAGGAGCTGAAATGTGATTATTTGGAAAACTGCTGTCATGACTGCTGAAAGAAAAAGGCCAGCAGGGATTTGCCTCCTGAATAAACTTTAATATTGTTGACATTTTTGGCACTCACGTTGCGCACTATTTGCGTTATATGTATAGGCCTATGGCTTATTGGTCTTTGTGTGTTGTTGCTGGTATACGTTGCAAATAGAGGGGCGGCACAGTTGTTGTTCACCTAAAGCAGAAGTGCACTCGCCGGTGTGTGTCAGAGTGAGTGTGTCTGAGAGTGAGTGTGTGTGTCTGAGAGTGAGTGTGTGTGTGTCTCTGAGAGTGAGTGTGTGTGTGGTGTGTGTGTGTGTGTGTGTGTGTGGTGTGTGTGTGTGTGTGTCTGAGAGTGAGTGTGTGTGTCAGAGTGTCTGTGTGTGTGTCTGAGAGTGAGTGTGTGTGTCTGAGAGTGAGTGTGTGTGTCTGAGTGATTGTGTGTGTGTCTGAGAGTGAGTGTGTGTGTCTGAGAGTGAGTGTGTGTGTCAGAGTGTGTGTGTGTGTGTGTGTGTCTGAGAGTGAGTGTGTGTGTGTGTGTGTGTGTGTGTGTGTGTGTGTGTGTCTGAGAGTGAGTGTGTCTGAGAGTGAGTGTGTGTGTCAGAGTGAGTGAGAGTGTGTGTGTGTGTGTGTGTGTGTGTGTGTGTCTGAGAGTGAGTGTGTGTGGTGTGTGTGTCTGAGTGTGAGAGTGTGTGTCTGAGAGTGAGTGTGTGTGTGTCTGAGAGTGAGTGTGTGTGTGTGTGTGTGTGTGTGTGTGTGTGTGTGTGTGTGTGTGTGTCTGAGTGTGAGAGTGTGTGTCTGAGAGTAAGTGTGTGTGTCTGAAAGTGTTGGTGTGTGTGTGTGTGTGTGTGTGTCTGTGTCTGAGAGTGAGTGTGTGTGTGTGTCTGAGAGTGAGTGAGTGTGTGTCTGAGAGTGAGTGTGTGTGTCTGAGAGTCAGAGTGTGTGTCTGAGAGTGTGTGTGTCTGAGAGTGTGTGTGTGTGTGTGTGTGTGTGTGTGTGTGTGTGTGTGTCTGAGAGTGAGTGTGTGTGTGTGTGTGTGTGTGTGTGTGTGTGTGTGTGTGTGTGTGTGTGTGTGTGTGTGTGTTTTGGGAGAGTGTGAGTGTGTGTCTGAGAGTGAGTGTGTGTGTGTGTGTGTGTGTGTGTGTGTGTGTGTGTCTGAGAGTGAGTGTGTGTGTGTCTGAGAGTAAGTGTGTGTGTGTGTGGTGTGTGTGTGTGTGTGTGTGTGTGTGTGTGTGTGTGTGTGTGTGTGTGTGTGTGTCTGAGAGTGTGAGTGTGTTGTGAGAGTGGGTGTGTGTGTGTGTGTCTGAGAGTGAGAGTGTGTGTCTGAGTGTGTGTGTGTGTGTGTGTGTGTGTGTGTGTGTGTGTGTCTGAGAGTGAGTGTGTGTGTGTGTGGTGTGTGTGTGTGTGTGTGTGTGTGTGTGTGTGTGTGTGTGGTGTGTGTGTGTGTGTGTGTGGTGTGTGTTGTGTGTGTGTCTGAGAGTGAGAGTGTGTGTCTGAGAGTGAGTGTGTGTGTCTGAGAGTGAGAGTGTGTGTCTGAGAGTGTGTCTGAGTGTGAGTGTGTCTGAGAGTGAGTGTGTGTTGTGTGTGTGTGTGTGTGTGTGTTGTGTGTGTGTGTGTGTGTGTGTGTGTGTGTGTGTGTGTGTCTGAGAGTGAGTGTGTGTGTCTGAGAGTGAGTGTGTGTGTGTGTGTGTGGGGTGTGTGTGTGTGTGTGTGAGAGAGTGTGAGTGTGTGTCTGAGAGTGAGTGTGTGTGTGTGTGTGTGTGTGTGTGTGTGTGTGTGTGTCTGAGAGTGAGTGTGTGTGTCTGTGTGTGTGTGTGTGTGTGTGTGTCTCTGAGAGTGAGTGTGTGTGGTGTGTGTGCTGAGAGTGAGAGTGTGTGTCTGAGAGTGAGTGTGTGTGTCTGAGAGTGAGAGTGTGTGTCTGAGAGTGAGTGTGTGTGTGTCTGAGAGTGAGAGTGTGTGTCTGAGAGTGAGAATGTGTCTGAGTGTGAGTGTGTGTGTCAGAGTGAGTGTCTGAGAGTGAGTGTGAGTGTCTGAGAGTGAGTGTTGTGTGTGTGTGTCTGAGTGTGTGTGTGTGTGTGTGTGTGTCTGAGAGTGAGTGTGTGTCTGAGAGTGAGTGTGTGTGTGTGTGTGTGTGTGTGTGTGTGTGTGTGTGTGTGTGTGTGTGTGTGTGTGTGTGTGTTGTGTGTGTGTGTGAGAGAGAGAGAGAGAGTAAGTGTGTGTACGTCTGAGAGTGAGTGTGTGGGCAGCCTGGGACATGTCCACAAATCGGCTGTTAGTGGACTAAGACTGGCAGGGCTACCAAAAGGAAAGTCCAAACAGCTGGCAAAATTTTGCTCTATATCTGCTGTGATAGGTAGCCTTGCGGTGTGGCGTAAGCGATGCTTTATGTACCCTTGAATGTCAAAGCTGTGTTATCTCTGAGAAATATTTGAGCCCATTCTGTAAGAAATTTGATTGGCGGATTCAAATAAAGAAATTAAATGTGTCTGAGAGTGAGTGTGTGTGTCTGAGAGTAAGTGTGTGTGTGTGTGTGAGTGAGTGTGTCTGAGAGTGAGTGTGTGTGTGTGTGTGTGTGTCTGAGAGTAAGTGTGTGTGTCTGAGAGTGAGAGTGTGTCAGAGTGAGTGTGTGTGTGTCTGAGAGTGAGTGTGTGTGTCTGAGAGTGAGTGTGTGTGTCTGAGAGTGAGTGTGTGTGTGTCTGAGAGTGATTATGTGTGTGTCTGAGAGTGAGTGAGTGTGTGTGTGTGTCAGAGTGAGTGTGTGTGTATGTCTGAGTGAGTGGGGTGTGTGTGTGTGTGTGTGTGTGTGTGTGTGTGTGTGTGTGTTGTGTGTGTGTGTGTGTGTGTGTGTGTGTGTGTGTGTGTGTGAGAGAGAGTGAGTGTGTGTCTGAGAGTGAGAGTGAGTGTGTGTCTGAGAGTGAGTGTGTGTGTCTGAGAGTGAGTTGTGTGTGTGTGTGTGTGTGTGTGTGTGTGTGTGTGTGTGTGTGTGTGTGTGTGTGTGTGTGTGTGTGTGTTGAGTGAGTGTGTTCTGAGAGTGAGTGTGTGTGTCTGAGTGTGTGTGTGTCTGAGAGTGGTGTGTGTGTCTGAGAGTGAGTGTGTGTCTGAGTGTGTGTGTCTGAGTGTGTGTGTGTCTGAGAGTAAGTGTGTGTGTCTGAGAGTGAGTGTGTGTGTGTGTGTGTGTGTCTGAGAGTGAGTGTGTGTGTGTGTCTGAGAGTGAGTGAGTTTGTGTGTCTGAGAGTGAGTGTGTGGGTCTGGCAGGTGAGTGTGGTGTGTCTGAGAGTGAAGAGCACTCGGGTCCTGTGTGTGTGCTGATGAGTGTGAGTGTGTGTTTCTGAGAGTGAGAGTGAGTTGTGTGTGTGTGTGTCTGAGAGTGAGTGTGTGTCTGAGTGTGAAGAGCACTCGCCGGTCCTGGCTACAGTGACTCTTACCAACAAAAAACTGGACCAGAGTATTTGAGCATTAAACTCTGAGCCGTAGAGAAGGTTCATGATCTCTCGAACTGAAGGCTCAATACACTCAATCTCACATCACGTCGTGTTGACTCACACACACACTGGATGAACATCTCTGAGATTCACTGCATGAAACGCACATCTAGTTTCTGTTCGTCAGCCATTATTGTTAGGGTAAACTGGGCCGGGTCACAGCACTTACTGTTGCCCTTCTGCTTCTATTGCTCTACTCATTTGTAAGTCGCTTTGGATAAAAGCGTCCGCTATGGTTAAATGTAAATGTCCTGACCAGGTGAAAACACACGAGTCGTACGGCTGGGAAATGTATCAGATAAAACAGTTATTCTTTCCCTTTAAGGAATCTAATGAAGCAGATCTGTGTCTATTTTCAGCAGTTTGACCTGAAGAGACTCTTGCGTTCAGACTCACATTTGCACTTCAAATGCAGCAGAAACTGAATTAATGCAAAATGAAGAAATGAAACAGCCGTGAGATTCATCGGGTGTTTCTGCGCTTCAGGAAACAGAATTCCCAGCAGTCTCTCTGATCCATTCGTAAATCACTCTCTCTATTTGTCCGATGAAAGGAAATGAATGTATGTCACCCCAAGGCCTTTAGAAGGAGAAGAAAAACATGATTATCAGTAAAGATATGAGAGAGGAGTCACTTATTAAACGATGCACAATAATTCATGACACTCGAGGCTTGATGTCAGTCACTTGATCCAAACAGCAGAGACTGAAAACACAGAACAAATACGCCATAAGTGCCATGAGAGAAACATGTATTTGCATGTGACCATTACTTTAATACCATATCACATGGACTGGTATTCTGTGAAGTATGCTCGCTCCATGCAAATAGTTGCAAGGCAATCATTGAGTATAAAGTTACGCTTTGTGTTGCATCACCTGACGGAGGAAAGCTGCAGATATTGTGCAGAAACGTGTCCTGAAGCGAGGAGCGGGTCCAGCGTCTGACAGCGCTGTGACGAGCCACGGCTTTACGACCCTGGAGCTCCTGCTGACAGACAGGGCCTGAGTGCGGAGCTGCACCCTGAGGCCCGCGAGCGCCTGTCATGGAGCTGCGCCGTGAGGCCTCGTCTCAGACAGACTGACAGCTGGTTTGGGGGGGGGGGGGCACTCACCACCTCACAAGAACCTTTCCTCTGTCTCATTTCCACATGTCTTTTCCCCCAGCAGATGTGTGCAGATTTAATCAAACTCCTCTTTAACATGATCAAGGACCAAAACCCCACAAAATTCACAAACAGCTGCTGTGGAGGCTTTGAACTCAGAGCCAGAGAAACTCAAGCATGTTTTCCCTTTTCCGGAGAAGCTGTGGAAATAAAGCAGATGTTAGAAACCAAAAACAACCACAAACACACTGCAGGTAAATACAGTGTCACTCCTCTTCTGTGAATGCGGTGTCACTCCTCTTCTGTGAATACGGTGTCACTCCTCTTCTTTAAATGCAGTGTCACTCCTCTTCTTTAAATGCGGTCACTCCTCTTCTTTAAATGCGGTGTCACTCTTCTTCTTTAAATGCGGTCACTCCTCTTCTTTAAATGCGGTGTCACTCCTCTTCTGTGAATACGGTGTCACTCCTCTTCTTTAAATGCGGTCACTCCTCTTCTTTAAATGCGGTGTCACTCCTCTTCTTTAAATGCGGTGTCACTCCTCTTCTGTGAATGCAGTGTCAATCCTCTTATTTGAATGCGGTGTCACTCCTCCTCTTTAAATGCGGTCACTCCTCTTCTGTGAATGCGGTGTCACTCCTCATCTTTAAATGCGGTGTCACTCCTCTTATTTGAATGCGGTGTCACTCCTTTTAGTTGAATGCGATGCGGTGTCACTCCTCTTATTTGAATGCGGTGTCACTCCTCTTCTTTAAAGGCGGTGTCACTCTTCTAATTTGAATGCGGTGTCACTACTCTAATTTGAATGCGTTGTCAGTCCTCTAATTTGAATGTGGTGTCACTCCTCTAATTTGAATGCGTTGTCAGTCCTCTAATTTGAATGCGGTGTCACTCCTCTTATTTGAATGTGGTGTCACTCCTCTTATTTAAATTCGGTGTCACTCCTCTTATTTGAATGCGTTGTCAGTCCTCTAATTTGAATGCGGTGTCACTCCTCTTCTGTAAATGAAGTGTCACAACTCTTCTTTAAATGCGGTGTCACTCCTCTTCTTTAAATGCGGTGTCACTCCTCTTCTTTGAATGCAGTGTCCCTCCTCTTCTGTGAATGTGGAGTCACTCCTCTTCTGTGAATGCGGCCCATGTGTATTTTATAAATCAATAATTATTGTGTGATTTCGTAACACTGCGAAACGCACTCTTCTCTCCGCGCGCGAAACGCACTCTTCCCTCCGCGTGCAAAACGCACACTCTTCCCTCCGCGCGCAAAACGCACTCTTCCCTCTGCGCGCGAAACGCACCTTCTCTCCGCACGTGAAACGCACTCTTCCCTCCGCGCGCGCGAAACGCACTCTTCCCTCCGCGCGCGAAACGCACTCTTCTCTCCGCGTGCCAAACGCATCTTTCTCTCCACGCGCGAAACGCACTCTTCTTTTATTTGAATGCGATGCGGTGTCACTCCTCTTATTTGAATGCGGTGTCACTCCTCTTCTTTAAAGGCGGTGTCACTCCTCTAATTTGAATGCGTTGTCACTATTCTAATTTGAATGCGGTGTCACTCCTCTAATTTGAATGCGTTGTCAGTCCTCTAATTTGAATGCGGTGTCACTCCCTTCTTTAAATGCGGTGTCACTCCTCTTCTTTGAATGCGGTGTCCCTCCTCTTCTGTGAATGTGGTGTCACTCCTTTTCTGTGAATGCGGCCCATGTGTATTTTATAAATCAAGAATTATTGTGTGATTTCGTAACACTGCGAAATGCACTCTTCTCTCTGTGCGCGAAACGCACTCTTCTCTCCGCGTGCGAAAGCACTCTTCTCTCCGCGCAAAACGCACTCTTCCCTTCCCTCCGCACGCGAAACGCACTCTTCCCTCCACGCGCGAAACGCACTCTTCCCTCCGCGCGCGAAACGCACTCTTCCCTCCGCGCGCGAAACGCACTCTTCTCTCCGCGTGCCAAACGCACTCTTCTCTCCGCGTGCCAAACGCACTCTTCTCTCCACGCGCAAAACGCACTCTACTCTCCGCGCGCGAAACGCACTCTTCTCTCCGCGTGCCAAACGCACTCTTCTCTCCGCGTGCCAAACGCACTCTTCTCTCCGCGCGCGAAACGCACTCTTCTCTCCGCGCGCGAAACGCACTCTTCTCTCCGCGTGCGAAACGCACTCTTCTCTCCACGTGCGAAACGCACTCTTCTCTCCGCGTGCGAAACGCACTATTCTCTCCGCGTGCGAAACGACTCTTCTTCCGCGTGCGAAACGCACTCTTCTCTCCGCGTGCGAAACACACTCTTCTCTTCCCTCCGCACGCGAAACGCACTCTTTCCTCCGCGCGCGAAACGCACTCTTTCCTCCGCGCGCGAAACGCACTCTTCTCTCCGCGTGCCAAACGCACTCTTCTCTCCGCGTGCCAAACGCACTCTTCTCTCCGCGCGCGAAACGCACTCTTCCCTCCGCGCGCGAAACGCACTCTTCCCTCCGCGCGCGAAACGCACTCTTCCTCCGCGTGCGAAACGCACTCTTCTCTCCGCGTGCGAAACGCACTCTTCTCTCCGCGTGCGAAACGCACTCTTCTCTCCGCGTGCGAAACGCACTCTTCTCTCCGCGTGAGAAACGCACTCTTCTCTCCGAGCGCGAAACGCACTCTTCTCTCCGCATGCGAAACGCACTCTTCTCTCCGCGCGTGAAGCGCACTCTTCTCTCCGCGTGTGCGAAACGCACTCTTCTCTCCGCGTGCGAAACACACTCTTCTATCCGAGCACGAAACGCACTCTTCTCTCCGCGTGTGCGAAACGCACTCTTCTCTCCGCGTGCGAAACACACTCTTCTATCCGAGCGCGAAACGCACTCTTCTCTCCGCGTGTGCGAAACGCACTCTTCTCTCCGCGTGCGAAACACACTCTTCTATCCGAGCGCGAAACGCATCTCTTCTCCGCGTGTGCGAAACGCACTCTTCTCTCGCGTGCGAAACACACTCTTCTCTCCGAGCGCGAAACGCACTCTTCTCTCCGCGTGTGCGAAACGCACTCTTCTCTCCGCGTGCGAAACACACTCTTCTATCCGAGCGCGAAACGCACTCTTCTCTCCGCGTGTGCGAAACGCGGACTCTTCTCTCCGCGTGCGAAACACACTCTTCTATCCGAGCGCGAAACGCACTCTTCTCTCCGCGTGTGCGAAACGCACTCTTCTCTCCGCGTGCGAAACACACTCTTCTCTCCGAGCGCGAAACGCACTCGCTGAGCCGTTATTCCCGGAGCTGGAGAAACTGCAGCATCCTTCAGCAAGGGTCAAAGCTTCACTGGGGGATTTGCTGCAAAAGATCTGTTTCATACGCCGTAGAAAGATTGAGATTTAAATCAAACAAACTCAACGTTAAATCTTGAGTTTTATCAGACATATGATTTTCTGTTTTAAAATACTCTTCTTAGTAAGAGTAAGAACGTTTGAATTGGTAACGATTTAATCCATCTGTGAGACTGGTTGAGCTTCTGCCGTGTTTGACATTCATACTGACTGTGTGAGCTTCAAAGGTCAAACTCATTCAGGGACACACACCGAGCGCAGATGCGCGTTTGAAATCTGTGCGCTACAAAGCCTTGGTTCTGCCAGCGAGTGGCTCAGTCGATCAAACCCAGCGGGTCCGGCGTCTTTCATCTCCGGACACACATACGCAGAAGCACAACACACAGCTGACAATCTATTAAAACAGATTTATTGAGGCTCATTCAGTGATGTCAGAGGTACAGAAAACAATTCAGGAGTCAAGTCAAAGCTGCTGGGGTCAGTCAGGGGTCAGAGTTCAGAGCTGCTGGGGTCAGTCAGGGGTCAGAGGTCAGAGCTGCTGGGGTCAGTCAGGGGTCAGAGCTGCTGGGGTCAGTCAGGGGTCAGAGCTGCTGGGGTCAGTCAGTGGTCAGAGTTCAGAGCTGCTGGGGTCAGAGGTCAGAGCTGCTGGGGTCAGAGTTCAGGGCTGCTGGGTTCAGAGGTCAAAGCTGCTGGGGTCAGTCAGGGGTCAGAGTTTAGAGCTGCTGGGTCAGAGGTCAAAGCTGTTGGGGTCAGAGTTCAGGGCTGATGGGGTCAGTAAAGGGTCAGAGTTCAGAGCTGTTGGGGTCAGTCAGGGGTCAGAGTTCAGAGCTGCTGGGGTCAGAGCTCAGACCTGTTGGGGTCAGAGGTCAGAGCTGTTGGGGTCAGAGGTCAGGGCTGCTGGGGTCAGAGGTGTTCAGAGAGGAAGCTGTAAAGTGTTTCCTGAGGTTTTCCTCTTGATGTTTCCTTAATCACACGCTCATAGTACTGCAGCAACATGTTGAACACAGATCCTGCACGACAGAGGAAAAATGACTGATGAAAACCTGCACAAATATGAAGTCCTGCATCCGACGCTCCTGTGATCTCAGGTGTGTCTCACCTACGCTGGCGTGACGGTCTGTGAAGTGTGTGTGGATGCGGTGGACGTCTCGGAGCAGATCCACGTCTCCAAACGTGAAGTACATCAAATCACGCTCCGCTTCTGCTGCCGCCATCATCTGCAGAACAGCTACACACACACACACACACACACACACAGACACAGGCACAGGCACAGGCACAGGCACAGGCACAGGCACAGGCACACGCACACGCACACGCACACCACACACACACACACACACGTTGAGAACAGCAGCCGATAGCAATAATAATTATCACCACAAACACTCTTCATCTGAATCTGTACGAAGATCTGCTGAATTCTGAGCGAAGCCACACAGAATTCAGAGTGAGTTTGAGTCATTTACTCTCTCGCTAATGAGAAACTTCCCAATAACACGTAGCGTTTAGGATGGAAACATAACTGTTGATTTCAGACTTTCAGTCGAACCTTTGAGACGAGTGTCTCCTCCAAACGCTCCACATCCCCAGTTTCCCGTCGCAACAGCCGACAGATTCCCCGACTCCACTCCAGGACGAGCGAAACCACAGAAGGCCTGATGGAGAGAGAGAGAGAGAGAGAGAGAGAGAGAGAGAGAGAGAGAGAGAGAGGAGAGAGAGAGAGAGAGAGAGAGAGAGAGAGAGAGAGAAGAGAAGAGAAGAGAAGAGAGAGAGAGCGAGAGAGAGAGGGGAGAGAGAGAGAGGGCGAGAGAGAGGGCGAGAGAGAGAGAGAGAGGCGAGAGAGAGGGCGAGAGAGAGAGCGAGAGAGAGAGAGGGCGGAGAGAGAGGGCGAGAGAGAGAGAGAGGAGAGAGAGAGAGAGAGAGAGAGGGCGAGAGAGAGAGAGGAGGGCGAGAGAGAGGGCGAGAGAGGAGGGCGAGAGAGAGAGGGCGAGAGAGAGAGGGCGAGAGAGAGGGCGAGAGAGAGGGCGAGAGAGAGAGAGAGAGAGAGAGGGCGGAGAGAGAGGGCGAGAGAGAGAGCGAGAGAGAGAGAGGAGAGAGAGAGAGGGCGAGAGAGAGAGAGGGCGAGAGAGAGAGAGAGAGAGAGAGAGAGAGAGAGAGAGAGATTTTGATTTTTCAAAATTACTTTTATTACAATAGAAATACTAACCATTAAAACATTTTTTTCACAGTTAATTATTTTTTACAAACTTAAAACAAAACACAACTCTCTGTTTACAACTGAACACAAGGCTTCTCTGTAACACCATACAGATTCAAACTTCAATAAATTATTCATTACTTTATAAAATCGAAAATCAACAACAATTCTAGATTTCACCATTACTTTAAACACCCGTACCACATCACTATCATCCCTTTGTTCTATATGATTTCTCCTACTGATGTATATGGCCATTTTTGCTGTTCCAAGTACAAAGTTCAACAGCTGACATTCACCCCTTCTACTTTTCACATATTTAAAGCCACAAATTAAAGTCTGTACAGAAAACACTTCATTAAAACAATTAAAAATTGTTTCTAATATGTCAAACAACGGCTTTAATCTAAAACAATAAGCAAAACAGTGAAAAACAGTCTCTCTTTTAGAACAAAAAGGGCAGTCATGACTTGATTCCGAATTCAAAATAGAGACGAAAGCATTAAAGGGTACCTATCATGGAATTTTGAAAATTACCTTTCATGTAGTGTGTAACATAGATCTAAGTGAACGAAAACATCCTGCAAAGTTTTAAATATGAAAGTTCACCGTATACAAAGTTATTATCTCTCAAAAGTAAGAGTCGACTCTGAGTCGTTGATATGAATCGATAGACGAACGATGCACTTTCGTACGTCACTTGTACAAGTTATTTGAATAAGATACGCCCACTCATTGCATTAGGAGACACCAGGGAAAACATCATGTCGACGAGACGCTGCTGTGTTTTGAAGTGCGACGCAAAAGCAAACTTATTTCATCTGCCCAGTGAGGAGCATTTGAAGACAGTGGCTACAGTTCATAACTATACCACAGAAGTATTATAGCCCGAACTTGTTCTGTGTTCGTGTCATTTTGAAGATGATTGCTTCACAAACCTAAATGCTATAAAGTATGTAGTCTGGTCAGTACCGAGTTTATTTGGATCAGCTTCCTTCTCCGAATCACAGTCTGTAAGTAGGCTGTTGCTTTTATGTTTGTATCATGTTCTATAATTATTTTGTGTGTTGTGTACGCACAGGCACAGCGCAGCTTCTAGCAGCTAACTTAGGTCTTCAATGTCAATTGTATTGAAATATGTGAAGTGTTTGTCGTTGTTAATGGAGTTGTCACAGGGCTCTCGAGTGTCACGCATCACGCATTGAGCGTGACAGTCACTCATTTCGGTCTTTTGTCACGCTCTCCGGCCACACATTGTATTTCTCACGCTGAAAAACTATTTGTAATATATTTAATATGCGCAGTGCCCAAAACTCACTCACTGTGGAACCGGCAGGATTCAAGCGCGTCTCCTCCAGTGTTGCCAGGTCCGTATGCCTGCACTGTTTCCGCGGGTTGTTTGTGTAGTGCACGCTGGTTGACGCGATTGTTTTATCCACTGGAACATGATTGTTATTGAGGAAACACCCGGGAACGCTATTTGAATATTTTTGGCCGTGATTGGGTTAGTTTGATGAGCAATTGGGCTGGTTTTGTTGTGCAGACCTGGCAACCCTGGTCTCCTCGGGTGTTGTTCGTCTGGTGTTGTTAGCCAATCAGAAAATAGCACTGTTGTATCTGGGTAAGATCTAGCGCAACAACCAATGACACCCCGTCGGCTGGGTGTCTAACATATCACCACAGATTAGCGTCACGCAAAGGCGGGGTTTGGAAAAATGACTCGCTAAACGATTCATATGGGAGTCGGTGAGCAAATCAGGTAAAAATAAATACATATTATAAGACAACAAAAGTGTTTTTTGTCATTGCATGCTTGTAAAACTGTTGTTGGGGACTCCCAGAACAATATTAGGAACATTTTAAATGCCATAATAGGTACCCTTTAACTGGGATCGTTCCATGTAGAACCCTCCAATGAATGTCAGCTGTTTTTTTAGTTAATGGTGGCTTATAAAACGCTCTCCACTCTGGTGTAACACCTTCATCCAACCTCAGAACATCACGCCAAGGTGTGTCGATTTTTTGATGTAAACCCTTTTTGTTAAAAAACTTTACACATGCCTTATATAGCTGTTTTCCATCAACATCATTAAAAACTAAACACATACTCTTCAGCTGTAGGAATATTCCAACATGATCATTTAAACTTGGGGACATAACAACTTTAGGAAAGGGATCTAACTCATTAGGACAGATCAGTCCTTCACAATAGTCTTTGAGTGTATTCAATTCCTCTGATGTAAGAACAGATCGCAACCTCTGTAAAATTTGAGTCATTGTCTGAACAGATTTCATCTTCAAACAAGCAGTCACTTCCTCAGCATTTGCAAGTTCAGCTCCCACCAAAGTTACAAGTTTTTTAAAAGTTGTAATTCCAGCTTGAATAAGAAGTTCAGTGAATGTGCTGCTTGTGCTCATTACATCCAGTCTCGCACCATTTATCAGGGGTTCTTCCAACAACTAGAATAAGGAGTTTGTATTTTCAGACTTCTTCACATTAAAACAACTCCAAACTTTAAAAAGATTTTTATAGAAAACAGGTAAACATGAAGTGTCAATCTTTTTAGGATCCATTAAAAAAAGGGATTTGTCGAGGTTCATCTCTTTAACAGATTTCAAAATAAGACTGGTTACTGTTCTCCAACTTGCATTTTCTGAGCTTATTAAAAAACTCTGCAAAAACTTCAATCGAAATGCAGCAATTCTGCTTTGCAGATGGACCAGTCCTTGTCCACCTTCCTCTTTTGGTAAATACAAAATATTTTGTATTACCCAATGTAATTTGTCCCAAAAGAAATCAATCAAAGTTGATTGTATCTTTGCCAACAAATAAGTTGGTGGATCGACACAAGCCAACCGATGCCACAAAAATGATGCAACCAAGTTGTTTATTACAATCACCCTTCCTCTATAAGACATGGTTGATTTCAGCCACTTCCACCTATCCAACCGTCCTTTTATCTTCTCAATGACTCCTTCCCAGTTCTTCTGCACAGTAACTTCATCACCCAGATGCACTCCCAGATATTTAAAACCATTTTTATTCCATATCAAACCACCTGGTAAATCTGGCGTTTTTTCTTTCCATTTCCCCAGCAACACCGCATCACTTTTTTTCCAATTAATTTTTGCAGAAGAAATAGATTCAAAATCATTGGCTACTCTTATTAAACTTTGTATGTCATTATGGCCTTCAATCATTACAACAATGTCATCAGCATACGCTGATAACTTAATTGCATTATTACATTTTGGAATTTCTAAACCAATCAGCTCTTTTCTTAATTTGTGTAAAAAAGGTTCTATTGCCAGTGCATACAGCATTCCGGACAAAGAACAACCCTGTCTGATCCCACGATTAACCTTAAACGGAACGCATAAGCCACCATTAAACTTCAACACACCCTCAATGTCATTGTACAAAGTTTTAATTTTATCACTAAAAATAGAATTAAAACCGAAAGCTTTCATAACTTTCCATAAATAATCATGTTCAACACGATCAAAAGCTTTCTCTTGATCGATGGAAATCAAGCCTGCATTTAAACCAAATATTTTGACTACTTCAAAAATGTCTCTAATTAATGAGATATTATCAAATATTGACCTGCCAGGGATGCAATAAGACTGATCTAGGTGTATAACCTCTTCTAAAACCTTTCCAAGTCTTGTTGCCAACACCTTCGAAAGAATTTTATAATCAGAACACAACAACGAGACAGGTCGCCAACTTGTAATATGAGTTAAATCACCTTTCTTTGGAAAAAAAGAGTGAGAACTGCTCTTCGACAGCTTAAAGGTAGACATCCTTCAGTTAAACTATTATTCAAAACTTCCAATAAATCCTCTCCTATTATACTCCAATAAGACTTATAAAACTCAATTGGAAGTCCGTCTATTCCAGGAACTCGACCACATTCCATCTTTTGAAGATTCTTATACAACTCTTCCAATGTTATAGGTTTATTAAGATCCTCATTAAATCTCTAAGAAAACATTGTTCTATACACTGATCTTCTTTGGACTCGTTTTTATACATCTTTTCATAAAAACTAACTGCTCTCTTACGCATTTCAATTGGATCTGAAAGTAAAACCCCATTTTCAGACTGTAAAACATTAATAAAACGACGTTGTCCATTTTTTTTTCTAACCCAAAGAAAAATTTGGATGGAGCATCCATCTCATTTGAGTTTTGAAACCGTGATCTTATTAATGCTCCTTGTGCTTTTAACCCCAGCAGATCAGATAAAGCAGACTTTTTATGTTTAAAATCATCAATAAGGTCTTGATTTCCAGTTTGGGTTGAACTTTGAAGTCTTAAAACTTCAGCTTCTAAAATCTGAACAGATCTAGTCAATTCTTTCGTAACATTTAGGGTGTATTGTTGACATAGTTGTTTTATTCGAACTTTTCCAAACTCCCACCAGTTCCTTAAAGATTGAAAGTTATTTTTTTCCCTTCTAAAATTACTCCAAAAACAGTCTAAAATTTCTTTGAACTGACTATCTTCTAAAAGTGTTGTATTAAGGTGCCAATATGCACTATTTGGTTTAACAGAATTCATAGAGATTTCGTATCCTATTAAACTATGATCTGAAATACCAATCGGAGAAATAAAACATCTTTTAAAAATATTAAGGTGGTGTTTAAAGACATATAACTTGTCTAACCTTGCTAATGATAACAAATTATCACGAGCATGCACCCAAGTATATTGCCTAACATCTTTATTAAAATTTCTCCAAACATCACTTAAATCATGCGTTTCAATCATTTGAATGAGTCTCCTGCGTGATGGCATATGGGGCTCAATATGATTTCTGTCTAAACTGCTTACTGTACAATTGAAATCACCGCCCAAAAACAAGTATTCTTCCCCTTTACACTCTTCCAAAGTTTTACAAAGAGTATCTAAGAAACACATTCTTTGTAGTGACTTACTCGGTGCATAAATACATATAAAAATAAGTACATATTTTTCAAAGTTCGCAATCACTTTTAAAATTCTTCCTTTAATAATCTCTTCCATTTTAACTGAACTGGGAACAAAATTCTTATCAAATAAAATACCAACTCCACCACTAAGGGAAGTATTATGGCTTAAAAAAGATAAACCATTCCATTCTTTGAGCCATTCGACAGCATTTTTATCATCACTATGGGTCTCGTGCATAAAAAAAACATCAATTTTTTCTGTCTCATTACCTCATATATTTCCAATCTTTTCCTTACATCTCTGGCTCCATTCACATTTAAAGAGGCAATGCGAAATTCACCCATAGTGTGGAATAAGATTATCCATAGAAAACTGAGTAAGAGACAGACCCCATGCATCATTAAATTAGGCTTCATTATCGCTCAGTTGATTTTGAACTTTGGTGACAAATTTTTTAAGACGATACACTTCTTTATCTAAGAAACGTCCTTCATGCATTGAACTCTTAGTCACTTCAACAAATTTTTTAAGATTTGGAAAATAATCAACGACTTGCACACCTCTTAGATTTTTTGTCACTTTTAAAAACATCTTGATTTTTTCAGTGCTACAGTCGTGGCATGGCCAATCACTCTGAGAACAAATCGAAGCAGAGGAATCAGAAGAATCGCTCTCACTTTCAGCACCTCGGTCAGTTTCACTGGCCTGTGCTTTTGTTTTCCTTACTTGTTTATTTACGATACAATCGCTTCTCATCTTCCTTTTCAAAGGTGTTTTAAACAATCTTTGATCTACTTCCATCAATAAAACATCATCCTCTTTATTTGGACTTTCAGTGACGGAATCAACATCATGCATCTGACTAACTGGAACCGACTCCAATGTTTCACTATTCTCATTAGACTCATTTTCCGCCGAATCTAACTGATCAATGCTTTGTTCTCCACCGACATTTTTTTCATTTCTCATTTCGACTGCAGGCTCCTGAATTACCCCAACATCAGTTGAACTTAATTTATCAGCCTCTTTAGAATGAACCACTTCACGCTGTACACCCGAAGGCCCCGTTTTATTTACATTTGCATTCGCGTTCACGTTGCCGGTCGGACAAGCACGAATCTGATGACCCGTCTTTCCACATCCAAAACACCTCATAGAGTCAGTCGACACAAACACTGTAGGGATGGGCGATATGGCCTAAAATCCATATTGCGATATACATTGCAGCCTCTTGCGATAACGATATATATCGCGATATATAAATTATAATAGAACAATTTCAGAACAGGTTAGATAGACCATAAGGAAAGTCAAACTGCTATGTAGGCTATTTGTTTTAAAAGAAACGCATGTAGTTTTGAGAACATTTATTATGCAAAACTTTAATTATACAACATAATGTTGCAGATTAATAAAATCCAAGTACACTAGCTGCAGAGACTTTAACAAAGAAAAAGCTTAAAAAGCAACTACATTTACTACATTTATGTTAAAATTGCAAACATTTTAAATTAAAGCATACATTATTGACAAAAACAGCTTACCATACCTTTTCTTTTGCATTTAAATCTTTTTTACAAGAAATATTGCGGTCACAAAGAACTTGTTTTTCCACCTCCACAAGAGACAAACATCCATTATTGTCGCGTTGTTGAGGTAACTTAACTGTGTAGTTTTCCTTGCTTATTACCCCGAGCTTAAAGTTAAAAAGAAAATGATTGAAAAATAGTAGTATAAATGCATTTAAGGAGAGATTACTATATTTTCATATCAATTCGTGTTCATTTTGACCACGAGCCATGCGCTGTCACTTTAATTCAGCACGTGCAGCACAGACTCTGTGCTGAAACGATCTCAACGCATTGCCGCACCGCATCCGCGTGCAGGCCTGTTAACATGGGTACGGAAAAAATACACACCGCATATGCCATATGAACCGCAAACGGAGTATGTGTGAAACAGGTGTTAGCCAGAACTGTTGCCCCTACAGAGTATAGTTTGCTGCTGTTCGTCGGACGGCTTAAATCCGAACCTAATCCAAATAATGGATATTGCACCGGTCTTTTTCACCAGGTCCTCCGTTTCGCTTTCAGACGCATGTTTACTCAAGATGACGAATATGACGATGCGTTGCTGCCGGTTGCAGCTCGTGGCTCTAAATTTTTGCGGGAAAATTGCGTCAACATGCAATATCGCGATAGTGCAATAGAATTAAAATCTCTATCGTAGACCAATTTTATATCGTTTATATCGCATATCGTTTATATCGCCCATTACTAAAACACTGTATAGTCAAATTCATCTATTCTGAATTTTAAATTCAGATCAAGTTCATTCCCATTGTTTAAAACCATGTAAGTAAACCTTCCAAAGGAAACAACATGTTTCAACAGTTCAGACTTACTAGCAATTGCGATCTTCTTAACAGGTGAAACAAGTTTACCAAATCGCGAAAGCTCTCTTGCTAGCACTTCATCCTTGATGAAAGGTGGAACATTTGACAAAGTCACCTTTTCAGCTGGTGTGGACAGGGGGAGTACAGATGCAAATGAACCCCGCAATTCAATGCCCTTTTCTACTACCTCGTTTGCCTTTTCTACCGTGCTCAAAAAAAGTACAATTGCATTGTTCATCTTAGAAGCAGCCAAAACGCATTCATGCCCAATAACATTTCCAACAGCTAAACTACATTCCTCTACACTTCCCGCCGCCACGATTTTAACTCCATGCCGACGCGTGAGGGAATCTAAAACTTCACCTGTATGAGCCGCCATGGTGTATAAAAACACCGGCGTAAAACGCCCTCAAACCAAATTTATCACCCAGTTACAACACATACAGTTTTAACAAAATACACACACCCACAAAAATACATACGACATAAAAAATAGAAGTTTGAAAAAGAAGCCACAGCGGGCACAAAACACCACACTCTCACCACGTACTCCACACTCACCAATCGCTTGCACATCGCACAAATGAGAGAAGAGAGAGAGAGAGAGAGGAGAAGAGAGAGGAGAGAGAGAGAGAGAGAGAGAGAGAGAGAGAGAGAGAGAGGAGAGAGAGAGAGAGAGAGAGAGAGAGAGAGAGAGAGAGAGAGAGAGAGATAAGAAGACGATGAGCGAGAGCATCACTGACCGTGAGCAGATCTTCAACTTGTGTCTGCAAGGATGTTTTATGATCTGTCCCTTGTGGATCAGTGATATTGAGCGTCTCTGCAACAGATTCATTCACCATTTAAATTTAATGGACAATGCTAACAGCTCCACAATCTGCAATCAATCAATCATTAATGCTTATTTACTCTGTTTGTCCACAATACAAATATGAATTCATCATTAATTAGGTTTGAAAAGGAAACGGCAATTAAAGTTTCCAGTGAAGTGCAGATGATCAAAGCGACACATCAAACTCAGAAACAGACGCCCTGCTGTTCATCCGCTCGCGTTAATAATGCAGGAATAAAACAGACCAGTCTACAGCTGCGAACGAGTCTCGTCACATGATCACATGATCTCGTATTGCACAGATGATGTGGGATGATCAGTGATATCTAGACGGACCTTGTTGAGTTCTCTGCTCATGTTTTCGGGGAGAAACTGCTGCAGGAAGTTCCTGTAATGCAGGGCGTCGATGGCGACGACCTCCGTGACCCTGCGCTGCCACTTGTCCCTGCGGACACACACACACACACACACACACACACACACACGCATCAGCGTCTCCGAGAACACACACTCAGTCAGACGAGTTGCACGTCGGCATCACCTTGGCGTCTGGTCGTCATGGTTACCGTCCCATCGGTAGGTGTGTGAGTATCCCGAGTATCTGCTGAACTGCTCTGTTCCTGTTAATACAAGAGTAATATTCATAAAGTATTTAGAGCAGCATTATACTTTCAGAATTTATGAACTTTACAACATTGACAGTTTATTATTGTGAAGCACCGTCTGTGACGATGGGAAACCTGTCTGAAAACAGTCATCATGAAACTATATGATGATATCTAGGTGAAAGAGTCTCTATGTGATGGGATTTATCTGACCTCAGTGACGCGAGGCCGCTAGCAGACGCTCGGTTTAGCCAGTCTGTCTGCTTCCTGACCTGAGCCCCAGATTGTCATGTTTGAGCTCTAAGACTATGAGCCAAATTACTAGAGAGAAGAGCAGCACCATCTATTTTCAACAGGTCAGGTTTGCCCCAAAAACTTTTCCAATTGTCTATGAACCCTATATTATTTTGCGGACACCACTTAGACAACCATGGAGTGAACACAATCTACTAACTATCTCATCACTCCTTCGAACAGGAAGAGTGCCAGAGCAGATTACAGTGCCCTACGCACGCACACACACACACTCTCTCACCACACACACACACACCACACACACACACACACACACACACACACACACACCACACACACACACACACACACACTGTACATACTACCCTCACACACACACACTGTACATGCTACCCTCACACACACACACACACACACACACACACACACACACACACACTGTACATGCTACCCTCACACACACACACACACACACTGTACATGCTACCCTCACACACACACACACACACACACACTGTACATGCTACCCTCACACACACACACACTGTACATACTACCCTCACACACACACACACACACACACACACACACACACACACACACACACACACACACACCCCACACACACACTCTACATGCTACCCTTAGGAGATATCATTAGGAAGCATGGCATTAGTTTTCACTGTTATGCTGATGATTCTTCACGCTCTGACGAAACTTACCAATCCACAACATTAACGGAGTGCATAGCTGATATAAAAAACTGGATGACCAGTAATTTCCTACTACTTGATTCTGAAAAAACAGAGATTCTATTTATTGGACAAAAAACTTCCTCATGTAATAACCTAGAATACTGTCTAACACTTGATGCTGCTCTGTTAAGTCTTCGTCGTCAGTTTGGAACCTGGGTGTGTGTGTGTGTGTGTGTGTGTGTGTGTGTGTGTGTGTGTGTGTGTGTGTGTGTGTGTGTGTGTGTGTGTGTGTGTGTGTGTGTGTGTGTGTGGTGTGTGTGTTCTTTGATACCAATCTTTCATTTGAAAGTCACGTGTCTAGTATCTGTAAAACAGCATTCTTCCATCTTAAAAATATATCTAAATTACGTCATATGCTCTCACTGACAAATGCGGAACAATTAGTTCATGCGTTCATGACCTCAAGGCTAGATTATTGTAATGCTCTACTGGGTGGTTGCCCTGCACGCTTAATAAACAAACTACAGCTAGTTCAAAACGCAGCCGCTAGAGTTCTTACCAGAACCAGGAAGTATGACCATATTAGCCCGGTTCTGTCAACACTGCATTGGCTGCCTATTAAACATCGTATAAATTTTAAAATATTGCTGATTACTTACAAAGCACTAAATGGTTTAGCTCCCCAGTACTTGAGCGAGCTCTTAACGCATTATAGTCCTTCACGTCTATTGCGATCTCAAACTCGGCCGGTTGATAGATCAGTGGTTCCCAAGCACGTTCCTAGAGCCCCCCCAACACTGCACATTTTGAATCTCTCCTTTGTCTAACACACATTTCATGTCTTGTAGTCTCTACTAATGAGCTGATGACCTGAATCAGGTGTGTTTGAGAAATGCTAAATCTGGCTGTAGATGCTTTTCCAATGTGGCATGGATACGCAGAAACAACAAAAAACTCTGTATAATGCTGCCAGACAATTCATCTGTTGAGGTCAATTTGTACAGAAAGACTACACGCCTGCGCAAAAATATATTATTACGTGCATACCTATAGACTAATCACATAAGTCGATCAGTCGATCACCTGACGTCGAGGAACTGAGAGTCTAATCGGATCAGAGACTCCTGGCAGCAGCAGCGGCGGGTCCGTCCGGCATCGACCCGAACCGCAGAACCGCAGATAAGCTCATTGTCTTTATCGGAGAGGAAATGAGATAAACGCATTCCTGCTGGGAAGAATCCCTGTCATGTGACCTTCAGGTGGAGTCTGGGCTTTGTGTTTCTAAAGCGTCTTCAGTGGCCGACGCTGGACTCTCTGACAGATTAAAGGTCACTAATGCATCTCATCTGAGCATCGGCTAAACTGAGCATCAGCCCCTCGAGATTATCAATCATCATCATCTTCATCATCAGCGTCTCAGGCTTAATGTCAGGCCTTTGTCTCAAACACCAGCTTTATTCAGAGACAGCCTGCGATTAAAACAATTCAAATCATATTCTGAAGATTCAGAGGGACTTTACAAACAACGATCTGCTGCTGGACCCCCGTGTGTGTGTGTGTGTGTGTGTGTGTGTGTGTGTGTGTGTGTGTGTGTGTGTGTGTGTGTGTGTGTGTGCGTGTTTCTGCAGCGACTGGGATGTTTCTGTCGTGTGTGTGTGTGTGTGTGTTTTCTGCAGCGACTGGGATGTTCCTGTCGTGTGTGTGTGTGTGTGTGTGTGTGTGTGAGAGTGTGTGTGTGTGTGTGTGTGTGTGTGTGTCCGCATCGGTGAGTCACTGATCTCCATCTCTCACTGAAGCCTGACAGGGCAGACGCTCCGCAATCAGCTGCAATTCAATTAACCGAAGCCACTTTGGCAAATTTCTGTACAGCTACAAGAAGATCCATTTTAGCCATCGATGTCTGAGAGCGGAGCGGGGAATATGATTTAGAGATAGAACGAGCAAGAGAGAGAGAGCGAGAGAGACGCTGTAATAGAGGAGATGTCGTGGCCCGGTGCATTAGCATTAGCCCAGCGACTCCAGTCGGCTCTTAGAGCCGTAATTAATTCTGCAGGACTGTAATAAAGTTAAGAGCTGTAAGTGGCGGTGGGGGGGGGGAGCCTGAAGGTGACTCCATGGAGACGAGATGACCGGGGGGCGGAGCCTGAAGGTGACTCCATGGAGACGAGATGACCGGGGGGCGGAGCTTGAAGGTGACTCCATGGAGACGAGATGACCGGGGGGCGGAGCTTGAAGGTGACTCCATGGAGATGAGCTGACCGGGGGGCGGAGCTTGAAGGTGACTCCATGGAGATGAGATGACCGGGGGGCGGAGCCTGAAGGTGACTCCATGGAGATGAGATGACTGGGGGGCGGAGCCTGAAGGTGACTCCATGGAGACGAGATGACTGACAGCCGAGAATACTGATCAGAGGAAGAGGACAATGAGTCAGAGGACAACTCAGTCGATGCGGAGGCCAGAACAGGCCCGTTGTTTGTGTTTGTGTGTGTGTGTGTGTGTGTGTGTGTGTGTGTGTGTGTGTGTGTGTGTGTGTGTGTGTGTGCGCGTGCTGAAGATTCTCAGTGCTACATTTGCGCAAACGCTCGCCTGCTAGTGTTTCCTCCTTCAGAACACGACTGTGATTAAAGAGGGGGTGAAACACTCAGTTTCACTCAATCTCATGTTAATCTTGAGTACCTATAGAGTAGTATTGCATCCTTCATATATCCAAAAAGTCTTTAGTTTTATTATATTTATAAAAGAAAGATAGGCTGTACCGAGTCTTTCCGGAAAAAGCCGAGCAGGTGGAGGCGTGCCGTGTGGGCGGAGCTAAATAATCACGAACACCAACGGCTCTGACCATGTTATGCGCGAGTTTTAGAACATTTGTGTGTGTCTACTCGTGGTTTATGAAGACATGATTTGGTTTTACAATAAACAAACAGACACCTACAGTAGCCACCTAAACAAATGTATTTAAACAAACACAAACCATACATCGCATGCTCCATAGATACATTAACTATACGTGATCATGTTGTTTAGCCTACTTGCTGTGCTTAAGTTACACGCCGATAGACACACACAGATATTTGAAGCAGTTCTACTCACGCCTGCAGTTCCAACGCAAGACCGTTAACCTTTAGTGTTGCACTGCTCCATCCTTGAGAACTAAACGATTAGCAAATCCGGCTTCGAACTGGGCCTTGTGTATAAAAAAAAAATCATCCTCAAAATGCATGGAACAAACAAGAACACTTTTACAACTGTGTTGATGTTCTGGAAAAACAAACTCCATCCACTGGTCCCTTAACGCTTGATTCTTTGGGAATCTGTGCAGTGTTGTCTTGCCTTGGCAACCGAAAACACACTTCTTTGGTGCCATATTGCAGCGCAGCCGATGCACAGCGCTTTGATGGGCACAGGTTACGGCTATCGCTCTACAACTGCGCGCGCGCCCTTCCGGGAGAAGTGCCCTTAGGACCGTATAAGGAAATTCCGGCGCAGCTGACGTCAGACGCGCCCATACTCGAAAAAAACTTTCCGAAACTTGTGACAACCAGGAAGGAGTATTTTGAGAACAGAAATACTCAATCAAACGTACAACTTCATTTTTGAAACTTTGTCCATGTTTAGCATGGGAATCCAACTCTCTAACAGTGTAAAAAACTCACTATGCATGAAATAGCATTTCATCCCCCCTTTAAAAGCAGCAGAAGAAGCGTTATGAGTTACACTGCTGATGTGTGTGTGTGACTGACCATCTGAGAACACTGAGACACACACACACACACACAAACACTCAGAAGACACTGCAACCTTTACGAGCACTTAAGAAATGAAGGATTTTTGCAGACAGCAGCATTCTGGAACATTAACGCAAACTTCTTTATTACACCATTTCAGAGAAAAGAAAGTGCTTTAACAGCTGAGGAAACGCGGCTCATGAGAACACACACCAGAGCCGTTCTCATGGGTCACTGAAGCTGCTTATTCACGGTTACGGGTTCAGATCACGCCGAGAACGCAGCGCATGCAAGTAAAAACTTCAGCCAATTTTAGCCAAGTTCCATTTTAGTTGGAGGAACCCTTTTAAACTACATGTAAATAGGAAAAAATACAAAATAAAGCCCTGATCGTTGCGAACACAAATGTCAGAAGACACTGACGGCCTTTACGAGCACTGCAGAAATGAAGGGTTTTTGCAAAACGTCAGCATCACATGCAATCAAACACACAGACTGATTGAGTCTCAGCGGGTCTGACGGCTCGAGTGCTGATTACAGAACACACACTCCACAGGGATCTCAGCGTGTTCTTCTGTGTGTGTTCTACCTGTGATGATCAGACACTCGTTGTCCTCCAGAGCTTCAGTGAAGAGACGAGCTGCGATCAGCTCCGGGTTTATCAGGAAACGGATTTCCTCCTGAACCAGACCAGAACCGGTCACTCCCCCCCCGACAAACCTGTTGGCAAAGTCCACCTGCAGAAAACACACACACACACATACACTATGTATATATATATAAAACAGTCTCACACACACATATATATATATATATATATATATATATATATTTTTATATATATATAATATATATATATATATATAAATATATATAATATATATATATATATATATATATATTTATATATATATATATATATATACATACAATATATATATATATATATATATATATATATATATATATATATATATATATATATATAAATAAAACAGTCTCACACACACACACACACACACTATATATATATATAAAAGTCTCACACACACACACACACTATATATATATAAAATAGTCTCTCTCACACACACAGACAAGGTGACATCAATGTCAATTTTCATTTTCTCCCAAATATAATGCGATTTTGGCGTGACCTTTGACCTGGAGGAGTGTGAAGCGTGTGGTGATGCGTGTAGTGATGCATGTGCCGATGTGTGTGCCGATGCGTGTGCCGATGCGTGTGCTGATGCATGTAGTGATGCGTGTAGTGATGCGTGTGCCGATGCGTGTGGTGATGCGTGTGCCGATGCGTGTGGTCATGGGAGTGGTGATGCAGGTGGTGATGCGTGTGGTCATGGGAGTGGTGATGCATGTAGTGATGCAAGTGGTGATGAGTGTGGTGATGCGTGTGCCGATGCGTGTGCCGATGTGTGTGTGTGATGCGTGCGGTGATGCGTGTGGTGATGCGTGTGGTGATGTGTGTGGTGATGGTGTGGTGATTGTGTGTGGTGATGCGTGTGGTGATGATGTGGTGATGCGTGTGCGAGATGAGTGTGGTGATGAGTGTGGTGATGAGTGTGTGGTGATGTTGTGTGGTGATGAGTGTGGTGATGAGTGTGGTGATGAGTGTGGTGATGAGTGTGGTGTGATGAGTGTGGTGATGTGTGTGGTGATGCGTGTGGTGATGAGTGTGGTGATGCGTGTGGTGAGTGTTGTGGTGATGAGTGTGGTGATGGTGTGGTGATGAGTGTGGTGATGAGTGTGATGGTGGTGTGTGTGTGTGGTGATGGTGGTGATTGATGTGGTGATGCGTGTGGTGATGTGTGGTGATGCTGTGTGATGAGTGTGGTGATGGTGTGGTGATGGTGTGGTGATGGTGTGGTGTGATGTGTGTGTGTGTGTGATGCGTGTGGTGATGCGTGTGGTGATGTGTGGTGATGGTGTGGTGATGGTGTGGTGATGCGTGTGGTGTGATGGTGTGGTGTGATGAGTGTGGTGATGTGTGTGGTGATGCGTGTGGTGATGCGTGTGGTGATGATGTGGTGATGGGTGGTGATCCCCCCCCCCGTGTGTGTGAGTTGGTGATGCTGTGGTGATGCTGTGGTGATGAGTGGGGATGGGTGTGATGGTGGTGTGGTGGGGATGCGTGTGTGATGGGTGATGGTGTGGGATGTGTGGATGGTGCGGATGAGTGGGTGATGTGTGTGATGAGTGTTGTGAGAGTGTGATGTGTGGTGATGAGTGTGGTGATGTTTGGTGATGATGTGGTGATATGTGGAGTGTGGTGAATGTTGATGTTGGTGAGAGTGTGGTGATGAGTGTGGTGTGGTGTGGTGATGGTGGTGATGAGTGGTGATTTGTGGTAGTGTGT
Organism: Chrosomus eos; assembly: GCA_036326025.1. NCBI lineage: Eukaryota > Metazoa > Chordata > Actinopteri > Cypriniformes > Leuciscidae > Chrosomus > Chrosomus eos. Next base: position 41,227,804 of record CM070830.1, on the reverse strand, counting down.
GTGAGTGTGGGATGTGTGGTATTGTGAATAGTTGTGATTGTGGGATGTGTGTGGTGATGGTGTGGTGATGCATTGTGGTGATGGTGTGGATGGTGGTGATGTGTGTGTGATGCGTGGTGATGCGTGGTGATGCGTGTGGTGATGTTGTGGATGGTGTGTATGAGTGTGTGAGGTGGTGATGCGTGTGGTGATGTATGTGTGTGATGAGTGTGTGGTGTGTGTGATGGTGGGTGATGGTGTGGTATGGTGTGGTGATGAGTGTGGTGATGGTGTGGTGATGTGTGTGTGATGATGTGGTGATGGTGTGGTGATGTGTGGTGATGGTGTGGTGATGGTGTGGAGTGTGGTGATGGTGTGGTGATGGTGTGTGATGAGTGTGGTGATGGTGTGGTGATGGTGGGTGATGGTGTGGTGATGAGTGTGGTGTGTGTGTGAGTGTTGAGGGGGGATGTGTGGTGATGGTGTGGTGATGTTGGGTGATGGTGGTGATGATGTGGTGATGTGTGGGTGATGGTGTGGTGATGGTGTGAGGTGTGGTGATGAGTGTGGTGATGCGTGTGGTGATGAGTGTGGTGATGCGTGTGGTGATGAGTGTGGTGATGGTGTGGTGAGGTGTGTGTGGTGATGAGTGTGGTGATGCGTGTGGTGATGAGTGTGGTGATGCGTGTGGTGATGAGTGTGGTGATGCGTGTGGTGATGAGTGTGGTGATGGTGTGGTGATGGTGTGGTGATGCGTGTGGTGATGTGTGTGGTGATGGTGTGGTGATGAGTGTGGTGATGGTGTGGTGATGAGTGTGGTGATGGTGTGGTGATGGTGTGGTGATGCGTGTGGTGATGGTGTGGTGATGCGTGTGGTGATGGTGTGGTGATGAGTGTGGTGATGAGTGTGGTGATGAGTGTGGTGATGAGTGTGGTGATGAGTGTGGTGATGCGTGTGGTGATGCGTGTGGTGATGGTGTGGTGATGAGTGTGGTGATGGTGAGTGTGGTGATGAGTGTGGTGATGAGTGTGGTGATGAGTGTGGTGATGTGTTGGTGGTGATGCGTGTGGGTGATGTGTGGATGTGGTGATGGTGTGGTGATGTGTGTGGTGATGCGTGTGGTGATGAGTGTGGTGATGGTGTGGTGATGATGTGTGGTGATGAGTGTGGTGATGTGTGTGGTGATGCGTGCGGTGATGCGTGTGGTGATGAGTGTGGTGATGCGTGTGTGTGATGTGTGGTGATGAGTGTGGTGATGAGTGTGGTGATGAGTGTGGTGAGATGGGATGAGTGTGGTGATGAGTGTGGTGATGAGTGTGGGATTGGATGATGAGTGTGGTGATGAGTGTGGTGATGAGTGTGGTGATGAGTGTGTGTGATGGTGTGGTGATGGTGTGGTGATGAGTGTGGTGATGCGTGTGGTGATGCGTGTGGAGTGATGTGAGTGATGCGTGTGGTGATGGTGTGGTGATGAGTGTGGTGATGAGTGTGGTGATGAGTGTGGTGATGAGTGTGGTGATGAGTGTGGTTGATGTGTGATGGTGGTAGTGGTGATGAGTGTGGTGATGTGTGTGGTGATGCGTGTGCCGATGAGTGTGGTGATGCGTGTGGTGATGCGTGTGGTGATGAGTGTGGTGATGTGTGTGGTGATGTGTGTGGTGATGCGTGTGCCGATGAGTGTGGTGATGTGTGTGGTGATGCGTGTGGTGATGAGTGTGGTGATGTGTGTGGTGATGCGTGCGGTGATGCGTGCGGTGATGCGTGTGGTGATGAGTAGAGCTCGACCGATTTATCGGCAGGCCGATATTATCGGCCGATATTAGGCATTTTCCAAACTATCGGTATCGGCGTTTATAATGGCCGATAAATGAATATTAAAAAAAAAAAAAAAAAAAACGGACGAAACACGCTTAAACCATGTCATGAGTGTTGGAGTTGTATAGTTTGTTCACCAGAGGGTACTCTACACCGTCCCTGTTGGCAACACTCGTGTATAACGCGCCACACATTCTGCAATCTGCTGATCCAGCCAGAGTCGGGCAGAGAGAACCAGTTATCCGCGAGTGAGATCATAGGTGAAGCGTGTTCATGCCATGGTGAGTTGGTCACATACATTGCTTGAATAACAATTAAAAGAACATCCCCGTCAGTTCTCTTAACTCAAATAAGCATGACAAAATTTGTGACTATCATGTCCAGTTTTGCTGCTGTTAAATAAGCCGAGAGTGAAGCGGAATTAGCTAGTAATAATTACGTTACGTTGTTACAGTGTAGTTGACTGACTGTCCTTTTAACTCTTGACAATGTGACTGAAGTATTTCTTTAATAGCGCGTGACAGTTATAGCAATGAGACGTATCATCTCTCCTTGGCCTGTTATATTGAAAATGTACTCAGGGTTTCCCGCAGCACTTTGAAACTAAGGCGGCCGCCTATGCAACACAAGCCTGCCGCCTTAACTAACGTTACGTTGTCAAAAAAAAATGTATATGAGCGATATCTGCCGTGTTAGTGTTTTGAGGACAACCAAATATAGTTGCGTTTCTATATTTTTCTCTCTCAGCACGTCATTCGGGCATTATCACTCCGGGTGTAAAAGGAAATCCTTAACACGCAGCCGTTCACACAAACAGCGCAAGCGACTCGTGACAGAACACAGACCGGCTGAATGACACTTCAATTTAAGTTGAAAATCTCAAATGAAGATTGCTGAACTAAAGCTTAGGCTACTTGTCTGTTTTCAGATCATCAGCGCTTCTTCAGCGCACATGGTTACTGATATCCAGCAGTGTTTTTAATGTTGATGCAATGTTTCCCGAATATCCATTCCAGACGATTTCAAATGTGACATTGATACAACAGTTAAAAAGCAAAACAAAAGGGTAACATTAAGTGATTTACTACATTTAAAACAATAGCTAAAGTCAGGCTTATTGCTCTATTTTGCAACGAAATCTGTGGCTTTGAACGAATCGTGAGATTCAATGAATGACTCGATAACTCACACATAAAGACAATGAGTTACCGCAACCTACTGGCGAGTTTAATATAAAAAAAAATTATATTAAACGTATTGAGGATTGACTGATTCAGTACAATACCTCATATATACTGTTAGCAATTTATAGGTAGTATAGTTCAAAGTTATATATTTATGAAGCTTACCAAGTCTTTTAATACTGGTAATTTTGAACAAAAACACAAAGACAACAACAACCAAATCAAAGGACTTTACGTTTCATATCTTAAGTTTGTATTTTTATACATTTAATTATCAGAACTTTAATATATTTTGATGTTCCTCTGTTCTGTTGTGACAATAAAAGAAACAAGTTTCCTTTAAAAATGCATTATCAAATTATTATTGTTAAAACTCATAAATAACTACAAATAATATCTTTACAAAAAAATATCGGCCGATATATCGGAATATCGGATTTTAAAACCAACAAATATTTGTATCGGTATCGGCCTTCAAAATCCTTTATCGGTCGAGCTCTAGTGATGAGTGTGGTGATGCGTGTGCGAGATGAGTGTGGTGATGCGTGCGGTGATGAGTGTGGTGATGTGTGTGGTGATGAGTGTGGTGATGAGTGTGGTGATGAGTGTGGTGATGTGTGTGGTGATGCGTGTGGTGATGCGTGCGGTGATGAGTGTGGTGATGTGTGTGGTGATGAGTGTGGTGATGAGTGTGGTGTGTGTGTGGTGATGAGTGTGGTGATGTGTGTGGTGATGAGTGTGGTGATGAGTGTGGTGATGAGTGTGGTGATGAGTGTGGTGATGTGTGTGGTGATGAGTGTGGTGATGAGTGTGGTGATGTGTGTGGTGATGTGTGTGGTGATGAGTGTGGTGGTGATGAGTGTGGTGATGTGTGATGGTGATGTGTAGTGTGGTGTGGTGATGCGGTGCGTGGTGATGCGTGTGTGGTGATGCGTGTTGGGTGATGTGTGTGGTGATGAGTGTGGTGATGAGTGTGGTGATGTGTATGGTGATGAGTGTGGTGATGCGTTGCGGTGATGCGTGTGGTGATGCGTGTGGTGTGATGTGTGTGGTGATGAGTGTGGTGATGAGTGTGGTGATGAGTGTGGTGATGAGTGTGGTGATGCGTGCGGTGATGTGTGCGGTGATGAGTGTGGTGATGTGTGTGGTGATGAGTGTGGTGATGTGTGTGTGGTGATGAGTGTGGTGATGAGTGTGGTGATGTGTGTGGTGATGAGTGTGGTGATGAGTGTGGTGATGAGTGTGGTGATGAGTGTGGTGATGAGTGTGGTGATGTGTGTGGTGATGCGTGTGTGGTGATGATAGTCCAACGCCGTGGTACAATGAGCACACCCGGGCCCTTAAGAGAGCAGCCAGAAAAATGGAGCGAAACTGGAAGAAAACAAAACTAGAGGTATTTCGGATTTCATGGAAGGAGAGCTCGATTGCTTACAGAGAGGCCTTAAAAGATGCTAGAACTAATTATTTTTCAACCCTATTAGAAGAAAATAAACATAATCCTAGGTATTTATTTGAACAAGTGACTAAACTAACGAAAAAGAAAGCTTCAAGCCCAGAAGTTTATAAGAAACACAGCAGTAATGACTTTATGAACTTCTTCACTTATAAGATTGATAATATCAGGGACAAAATTATAACTATGCAACCGTCTACTACAGTATCGCATCAGGGAGTATATTGTAGTCTCTGTGAGGAACATTTTGATTCATTTGTTGCTATAGGAGAGGAAGAATTTTGCAAAATTGTTAATTCATCTAAATCGACAACTTGTATGCTAGACCCTATACCGACTAAGCTACTGAAAGAGATGCTTCCAGAGGTCATAGATCCTCTTCTAGATATCATTAATTCATCTTTGTCATTAGGATACGTACCAAAAACCTTTAAGTTGGCTATGATTAAACCGCTTGTTAAAAAACCGCAACTTGATCCTACAAAATTAGTCAATTACAGGCCGATCTCGAATCTGCCTTTTCTGTCAAAGATACTAGAAAAAGCAGTATCCTCACAACTGTGTTCCTTTTTAGAAAGAAATAATATCTGCGAGGATTTTCAGTCCGGATTTAGACCGTACCATAGTACTGAGACTGCTCTCATTAAAGTCACAAATGATTTGCTCCTATCATCCGATCGTGGTTGTATCTCTCTATTAGTGTTACTTGATCTTAGTGCTGCATTTGATACTATCGACCACAACATTCTTTTAAATAGACTAGAAAACTATGTTGGCATTAGCGGAATTGCACTAGCATGGTTTAAATCATACTTATCTGACCGATATCAGTTTGTAGCAGTAAATGAAGAGATGTCTTATCGATCACAAGTTCAGTATGGCGTACCACAAGGCTCAGTACTAGGACCGCTGCTCTTCACTCTGTACATGCTACCATTAGGAGATATAATTAGGAAATATGGAATTAGCTTTCACTGTTATGCTGATGATACTCAGCTGTATATTTCTTCAAAACCTAACGAAACTTACCAATTCACAAAATTAACGGAATGCATAGCTGATATAAAAAATTGGATGACCAGTAATTTCCTATTACTAAATTCTGAAAAAACAGAGATTCTAATCATTGGACAAAAAACTTCCTCACCTAATAACCTAGAATACTGTCTAACACTTGATGGCTGCTCTGTTAAGTCTTCGACGTTAGTTAGGAACCTGGGTGTGCTCTTTGATACCAATCTTTCATTTGAAAGTCACGTGTCTAGTATCTGTAAAACCGCATTTTTCCATCTTAAAAATATATCTAAATTACGTCATATGCTCTCACTGACAAATGCGGAACAATTAGTTCATGCGTTCATGACCTCAAGGCTAGATTATTGTAATGCTCTACTGGGTGGTTGCCCTGCACGCTTATTAAACAAACTACAGCTAGTTCAAAATGCAGCCGCTAGAGTTCTTACCAGAACCAGGAAGTATGACCATATTAGCCCGGTTCTGTCAACACTGCATTGGCTGCCTATTAAACATCGTATAAATTTTAAAATATTGCTGATTACTTACAAAGCACTAAATGGTTTAGCTCCCCAGTACTTGAGCGAGCTCTTAACGCATTATAGTCCTTCACGTCTATTGCGATCTCAAAATTCTGGCCAGTTGATAATACCTAGAATATCAAAATCGACTGCTGGCGGTAGATCCTTTTCCTATTTAGCACCAAAACTTTGGAACAATCTTCCTAACACGGTCCGGGGAGCAGATACAGTCTGTCAGTTTAAATCTAGACTAAAAACACATCTCTTTGGCTTAGCATACACATAACACATTATAGATTTCTATAATTCAATGTTAGGCTGCATAGATTAGATCAGCCGGAACCGGGAACACTTCCCATAATTCCTGATGTACTTTGTACATCATAAGAAGGATGGCGTCTACGCTAATATTAGTCTCTCTGTTTATCCCGAGGTTTACCGCAGACCGCCGGATCCAGGGCATATCCAGATCTGATGAAGGACCATCACATGGACACGTCGACACGCATTATCAGGGCTGTGAAGGTCCATGGACACCTCACCACTCATCTCCTCACCGGCCGGATGACCCTACCCAACCAGATGAACTGGATAATATCGTGAAAGTTCTGATCCCATCTGACTCCTGGCATTATGCTGCCTAACTCATAATCATACACTGTTCATTCGTTGGCCAAAGGAGGACTGGCCCCCCGACTGAGCCTGGGTTCTCCCAAGGTTTTTTTCTCCATTCTGTCACCTGATGGAGTTTTGGTTCCTTGCCACTGTTGCCTTCGCCTTTTGGCTTGCTTAGTTGGGGACATTTAATTTTCAATTGAACAATACTATTACAACATTGTTTTCCTGTTATCTCTGTAAAGCTGCTTTGAAACAATTTGTATTGTAAAAAGCGCTATATAAATAAAGGTGACTTGACTTGACATGAGTGTGGTGATGAGTGTGGTGATGAGTGTGGTGATGCGTGCGGTGATGAGTGTGGTGATGTGTGTGGTGATGAGTGTGGTGATGAGTGTGGTGATGTGTATGGTGATGCGTGTGCCGATGAGTGTGGTGATGCGTGCGGTGATGCGTGCGGTGATGCGTGTGGTGATGAGTGTGGTGATGTGTGTGGTGATGTGTGTGGTGATGTGTGTGGTGATGCGTGTGCCGATGAGTGTGGTGATGCGTGGGTGATGCGTGTGGTGATGCGTGTGGTGATGGTGTGGTGATGGTGTGGTGATGATGTGGTGATGAGTGTGGTGATGAGTGTGGTGATGAGTGTGGTGATGAGTGTGGTGATATGTGTGATGGTGTGATGAGTGTGGTGATGAGTGTGGTGATGAGTGTGTGATGAGTGTGGTGATGAGTGTGGTGAGTGGTGTGGTGTGATGCGTGTGGTGATGCGTGTGGTGATGCGTGTGGTGATGAGTGGGTGATGGTGTGGTGATGTGTGTGGTGATGAGTGTGGTGATGAGTGTGGTGATGAGTGTGGTGATGAGTGTGGTGATGAGTGTGGTGATGAGTGTGGTGATGAGTGTGGTTATGGTGTGGTGATGAGTGTGGTGATGAGTGTGGTGATGCGTGGTGTGATGCGTGTGGTGATGGTGTGGTGATGGTGTGGTGATGGTGTGGTGATGGTGTGTGTGATAGTGTGGTGATGAGTGTGGTGATGAGTGTGGTGATGAGTGTGGTGATGAGTGTGGTGATGAGTGTGGTGATGAGTGTGGTGATGAGTGTGGTGATGAGTGTGGTGATGAGTGTGTGATGGTGTGGTGATGCGTGCGGTGATGCGTGCGGTGATGCGTGCGGTGATGCGTGCGGTGATGCAGTGTGGTGATGCGTGTGGTGATGAGTGTGGTGATGAGTGTGGTGATGAGTGTGGTGATGAGTGTGGTGATGTGTGTGGTGGTGATGCGTGTGGTGATGCGTGTGGTGATGAGTGTGGTGATGAGTGTGGGTGATGCGTGTGGTGATGCGTGTGGTGATGCGTGCGGTGATGCGTGCGGTGATGCGTGCGGTGATGCGTGTGGTGATGCGTGTGGTGATGAGTGTGGTGATGAGTGTGGTGATGAGTGTGGTGATGTGTGTGGTGATGCGTGTGTGGTGATGCGTGTGGTGATGAGTGTGGTGATGTGATGGTGTGGGATGGTGTGGTGAGGTTGATGCGTGTGGTGATGTGTGTGGTGATGAGTGTGGTGATGAGTGTGGTGATGAGTGTGGTGATGAGTGTGGTGATGTGTGTGGTGATGTGTGTGGTGATGCGTGTGGTGATGCGTGCGGTGATGCGTGCGGGTGATGAGTGTGGTGATGAGTGTGGTGATGTGTGTGGTGATGCGTGTGGTGATGCGTGTGGTGATGAGTGTGGTGATGAGTGTGGTGATGTGTGTGGTGATGAGTGTGGTGATGAGTGTGGTGATGCGTGTGGTGGATGTGTGTGGTGATGAGTGTGGTGATGCGTTGTGGTGATGAGTGTGGTGATGTGTGTGGTGATGAGTGTGGTGATGAGTGTGGTGATGAGTGTGGTGATGTGTGTGGTGATGCGTTGTGGTGATGAGTGTGGTGATGAGTGTGGTGATGTGTGTGGTGATGAGTGTGGTGATGAGTGTGGTGATGCGTGTGGTGATGTGTGTGGTGATGAGTGTGGTGATGCGTGTGGTGATGAGTGTGGTGATGCGTGTGCCGATGAGTGTGGTGATGCGTGCGGTGATGCGTGTGGTGATGCGTGTGGTGATGCGTGTGGTGATGGTGTGTGTGTGGTGATGTGTGTGGTGATGCGTGTGGTGATGCGTGCGGTGATGCGTGCGGTGATGAGTGTGGTGATGAGTGTGGTGATGTGTGTGTGGTGATGTGTGTGGTGATGCGTGTGCCGATGAGTGCGGTGATGCGTGCGGTGATGCGTGTGGTGATGCGTGTGGTGATGAGTGTGGTGATGCGTGCGGTGATGAGTGTGGTGATGCGTGTGGTGATGCGTGCGGTGATGCGTGTGGTGATGAGTGTGGTGATGAGTGTGGTGATGAGTGTGGTGATGTGTGTGGTGATGCGTGTGGTGATGAGTGTGGTGATGTGTGTGGTGATGCGTGTGGTGATGAGTGTGGTGATGCGTGTGCGAGATGAGTGTGGTGATGCGTGCGGTGATGAGTGTGGTGATGAGTGTGGTGATGAGTGTGGTGATGCGTGCGGTGATGAGTGTGGTGATGCGTGTGCGAGATGAGTGTGGTGATGCGTGCGGTGATGAGTGTGGTGATGTGTGTGGTGATGCGTGTGGTGATGAGTGTGGTGATGTGTGTGGTGATGCGTGTGGTGATGAGTGTGGTGATGCGTGTGCGAGATGAGTGTGGTGATGCGTGCGGTGATGAGTGTGGTGATGCGTGTGGTGATGAGTGTGGTGATGCGTGCGGTGATGTGTGTGGTGATGAGTGTGGTGATGAGTGTGGTGATGAGTGTGGTGATGTGTGTGGTGATGAGTGTGGTGATGCGTGCGGTGATGAGTGTGGTGATGAGTGTGGTGATGCGTGCGGTGATGAGTGTGGTGATGCGTGCGGTGATGCGTGTGGTGATGAGTGTGGTGATGTGTGTGGTGATGCGTGTGGTGATGCGTGCGGTGATGCGTGTGGTGATGCGTGTGGTGATGCGTGTGGTGATGCGTGTGGTGATGCGTGTGGTGATGCGTGTGGTGATGCGTGTGGTGATGAGTGTGGTGATGCGTGTGGTGATGAGCAGGGGCGTCGCACAAGATCCCGGGCCCTGTGCATAGGTAGTCCTGATGGGCCCCCATGCCCCTCCCCCAAAATAAAGATAATTAATTTAAAAAAAATCTGGCCTCTGTACACATGTATCTGATGTTTATAGGGTAATAACTATTAACTATCAACTGTAATGCTTAGAGTGGCCTGATAATTTGAGTTTTGAGTCACATATTGCTGAGAAGTGATATTTGAAAGAATAAGTGAAAATGCCATTGTGGATAACATTTAAATAAAACAGTTTCTGAAACTGAGGGTCATGTGTTTAAGAATGTTAAGATCTGCTTACTAAATCTGACATAACTATAATGTTGACATGATATGTAGCTATATGAGCTACCTACGAAGCTACCTATGACACTGGTTAGACTATTATTGCTAATTTGAGATATTATAGCCTATTAATTTAAAATTAAACATGTTTCAAATTAGGCTATTATAAGTGTGTGGTGTATTCAAAATGTATTGTTAGTGTAGGCTACAGTTTATTTATTTAGCCTTTACCTCAGCTTACATGTATGTTCTGCGCTTTCAATGGGTTGTCTCAGTTTATTTTTAGCACTAACGATCGCGGAAATATTCAAGCAGTTTAGCACTATAGATTTCGTGTTCTAGTGCTCACCTTTCTTTGAAAATAATTCAGTTACCAATTGTTTCACCTCCTTTTGTCTTCTTTCCTTTCTTTTTGGTGGCCTGATTTGGCTTTCTTTGAGAAATACATTTCTACAGCAGAAGTTTGCGCTCCACCAGATGCGCAACTAACTAACATAAACAAAATGCGTGCAGATGGACTGAACCATTTGCCGCATTGGCAAGGGGAGGGACCTTGAGAGACCTTAGATAGTCTTTACTTTTTTGTATATTAAATGTAGTCAGTCAACCAAGTTATTTAGCCAATACACTAACTTTACATTTCATCTGACACTCATTAGTAAATTTAATTAGGAAATGAAAATATCCAGGTAAAATAAAATATATTCCAGACTTTTCGAGGGCCCTCTCTCCCCTTAGGGCCCTGGTAATCAGTACTGGTTTTACCCCCAGTCCGACGCCCCTGGTGATGTGTGTGGTGATGTGTGTGGTGATGCGTGTGGTGATGCGTGCGGTGATGCGTGTGGTGATGCGTGTGGTGATGCGTGTGTGTGATGCGTGTGGTGATGAGTGTGGTGATGCGTGCGGTGATGAGTGTGGTGATGAGTGTGGTGATGCGTGTGGTGATGAGTGCGGTGATGCGTGCGGTGATGAGTGTGCGAGATGAGTGTGGTGATGAGTGTGTTGATGAGTGTGGTGATGCGTGTGGTGATGAGTGCGGTGATGCGTGCGGTGATGAGTGTGGTGATGAGTGTGCGAGATGAGTGTGGTGATGAGTGTGGTGATGAGTGTGGTGATGCGTGTGGTCATGAGTGCGGTGATGCGTGCGGTGATGTGTGTGGTGATGAGTGTGGTGATGCGTGTGGTGATGCGTGTGGTGATGAGTGTGGTAATGTGTGTGGTGATGAGTGTGGTGATGCGTGCGGTGATGAGTGTGGTGATGAGTGTGGTGATGCGTGTGGTGATGAGTGTGCGAGATGAGTGTGGTGATGTGTGTGGTGATGAGTGTGGTGATGCGTGCGGTGATGAGTGTGGTGATGAGTGCGGTGATGCGTGCGGTGATGAGTGTGCGAGATGAGTGTGGTGATGAGTGTGTTGATGAGTGTGGTGATGCGTGTGGTGATGCGTGTGGTGATGCGTGTGGTGATGCGTGTGGTGATGCGTGCGGTGATGAGTGTGGTGATGAGTGTGCGAGATGAGTGTGGTGATGAGTGTGGTGATGAGTGGTGATGCGTGTGGTCATGAGTGCGGTGATGCGTGCGGTGATGTGTGTGTGTGATGCGTGCGGTGAAGCGTACGGTGATGAGTGTGGTGATGAGTGTGGTGATGCGTGTGGTGATGAGTGCGGTGATGCGTGCGGTGATGAGTGTGGTGATGTGTGTGGTGATGCGTGCGGTGATGCGTGTGGTGATGAGTGTGGTGATGAATGTGGTGATGAGTGTGGTGATGCGTGTGGTGATGAGTGCGGTGATGGTGCGGTGATGAGTGTGGTGATGAGTGTGCGAGATGAGTGTGGTGATGAGTGTGGTGATGCGTGTGGTCATGAGTGCGGTGATGCGTGCGGTGATGTGTGTGGTGATGCGTGCGGTGATGCGTACGGTGATGCGTTCGGTGATGAGTGTGGTGATGAGTGTGGTGATGAGTGTGGTGATGAGTGTGGTGATGAGTGTGGTGATGAGTGTGGTGATGCGTGTGGTGATGCGTGTGGTGATGCGTGTGGTGATGCGTGCGGTGATGCGTGCGGTGATGCGTGTGTGTGATGCGTGTGGTGATGCGTGCGGTGATGAGTGTGGTGATGCGTGTGGTGATGCGTGTGGTGATGCGTGTGGTGATGAGTGTGGTGATGAGTGTGGTGATGAGTGTGGTGATGCTTGCGGTGATGAGTGTGGTGATGCGTGTGGTGATGAGTGTGGTGATGAGTGCGGTGATGCGTGTGGTGATGAGTGTGGTGATGCGTGCGGTGATGCGTGCGGTGATGAGTGCGGTGATGAGTGTGGTGATGCGTTGTGGTGATGCGTGCGGTGATGAGTGCGGTGATGCGTGCGGTGATGCGTGTGGTGATGAGTGTGGTGATGCGTGTGGTGATGAGTGTGGTGATGAGTGTGGTGATGAGTGTGGTGATGAGTGCGGTGATGCGTGCGGTGATGAGTGTGGTGATGAGTGTGGTGATGAGTGTGGTGTGATGCGTGTGGTGATGAGTGTGGTGATGAGTGTGGTGATGAGTGTGGTGATGCGTGTGGTGATGCGTGCGGTGATGCGTGTGGTGATGAGTGTGGTGATGCGTGTGGTGATGAGTGTGGTGATGAGTGTGGTGATGAGTGTGGTGATGCGTGTGGTGATGAGTGTGGTGATGCGTGTGGTGATGAGTGTGGTGATGAGTGTGGTGATGAGTGTGGTGATGAGTGTGGTGATGCTGTGCGGTGATGAGTGTGGTGATGCGTGTGGTGATGCGTGTGGTGATGAGTGTGGTGATGAGTGTGGTGATGAGTGTGGTGATGCGTGTGTGTGGTGAGGTGATGTGTGGGTGATGAGTGTGGTGATGAGTGTGGTGATGAGTGTGGTGATGAGTGGTGATGCGTGTGGTCATGAGTGCGGTGATGCGTGCGGTGATGTGTGTGGTGATGCGTGCGGTGATGCGTACGGTGATGAGTGTGGTGATGAGTGTGGTGATGCGTGTGGTGTGATGAGTGCGGTGATGCGTGCGGTGATGAGTGTGGTGATGTGTGTGGTGATGCGTGCGGTGATGCGTGTGGTGATGAGTGTGGTGATGAATGTGGTGATGAGTGTGGTGATGCGTGTGGTGATGAGTGCGGTGATGCGTGCGGTGATGAGTGTGGTGATGAGTGTGCGAGATGAGAGTGTGGTGATGAGTGTGGTGATGAGTGTGGTGATGCGTGTGGTCATGAGTGCGGTGATGCGTGCGGTGATGTGTGTGGTGATGCGTGCGGTGATGCGTACGGTGATGCGTTCGGTGATGAGTGTGGTGATGAGTGTGGTGATGAGTGTGGTGATGAGTGTGGTGATGAGTGTGGTGATGAGTGTGGTGATGGTGTGGTGATGCGTGTGGTGATGCGTGTGGTGATGCGTGCGGTGATGCGTGCGGTGATGCGTGTGGTGATGCGTGTGGTGATGCGTGCGGTGATGCGTGTGGTGATGCGTGTGGTGATGAGTGTGGTGATGAGTGTGGTGATGAGTGTGGTGATGCATGCGGTGATGAGTGTGGTGATGCGTGTGGTGATGAGTGTGGTGATGAGTGCGGTGATGCGTGTGGTGATGAGTGTGGTGATGCGTGCGGTGATGAGTGCGGTGATGAGTGTGGTGATGCGTGTGGGTGATGCGTGCGGTGATGAGTGCGGTGATGCGTGCGGTGATGCGTGTGGTGATGAGTGTGGTGATGCGTGTGGGTGATGAGTGTGGTGATGCGTGTGGTGATGAGTGTGGTGATGAGTGTGGTGATGAGTGTGGTGATGCTGTGGGGGGATGAGTGTGGTGATGAGTGTGGTGATGAGTGTGGTGATGCGTGTGGTGATGCGTGTGGTGATGAGTGTGGTGATGAGTGTGGTGATGCGTGTGGTGATGAGTGTGGTGATGAGTGTGGTGATGAGTGTGGTGATGCGTGTGGTGATGAGTGTGGTGATGCGTGTGGTGATGAGTGTGGTGATGAGTGTGGTGATGAGTGTGGTGATGCGTGTGGTGATGAGTGTGGTGATGAGTGTGGTGATGAGTGTGGTGATGCGGGGTGTGGTGATGCGTGTGGTGATGAGTGTGGTGATGAGTGTGGTGATGAGTGTGGTGATGCGTGTGGTGATGAGTGTGGTGATGAGTGTGGTGATGAGTGTGGTGATGCGTGTGGTGATGCGTGTGGTGATGAGTGTGGTGATGAGTGTGGTGATGAGTGTGGTGATGAGTGTGGTGATGAGTGTGGTGATGCGTGTGGTGATGCGTGTGGTGATGAGTGTGGTGATGCGTGTGGTGATGCGTGTGGTGATGAGTGTGGTGATGCGTGTGGTGATGAGTGTGGTGATGAGTGTGGTGATGAGTGTGGTGATGAGTGTGGTGATGCGTGTGGTGATGCGTGTGGTGATGCGTGTGGTGATGAGTGTGGTGATGCGTGTGGTGATGCGTGTGGTGATGAGTGTGGTGATGAGTGTGGTGATGAGTGTGGTGATGCGTGTGGTGATGAGTGTGGTGATGAGTGTGGTGATGAGTGTGGTGATGAGTGTGGTGATGCGTGTGGTGATGAGTGTGGTGATGAGTGTGGTGATGAGTGTGGTGATGAGTGTGGTGATGCTGTGGTGATGAGTGTGGTGATGAGTGTGGTGATGAGTGTGGTGATGCGTGTTATGGTGGTGATGCGTGTGGTGATGCGTGTGGTGATGAGTGTGGTGATGAGTGTGGTGATGCGTTGTGGTGATGAGTGTGGTGATGCAGTGTGGTGATGCGTGTGGTGATGAGTGTGGTGATGAGTGTGGTGATGAGTGTGGTGATGAGTGTGGTGATGAGTGTGGTGATGAGTGTGGTGATGAGTGTGGTGATGAGTGTGGTGATGAGTGTGGTGATGAGTGTGGTGATGAGTGTGGTGATGAGTGTGGTGATGAGTGTGGTGATGCGTGTGGTGATGCGTGTGGTGATGCGTGTGGTGATGAGTGTGGTGATGAGTGTGGTGATGCGTTGTGGTGATGCGTGTGTGGTGATGAGTGTGGTGATGAGTGTGGTGATGAGTGTGGTGATGCGTGCGGTGATGAGTGTGGTGATGCGTGTGTGGTGATGCGTGTGGTGATGAGTGTGGTGATGAGTGTGGTGATGAGTGTGGTGATGAGTGTGGTGATGCGTGTGGTGATGAGTGTGGTGATGAGTGTGGTGATGCGTGTGGTGATGAGTGTGGTGATGAGTGTGGTGATGAGTGTGGTGATGAGTGTGGTGATGAGTGTGGTGATGCGTGTGTGGTGATGCGTGTGGTTGGATGAGTGTGGTGATGCGTGTGGTGATGAGTGTGGTGATGCGTGTGGTGATGAGTGTGGTGATGCGTGTGGTGATGAGTGTGGTGATGAGTGTGGTGATGCGTGTGGTGATGAGTGTGGTGATGAGTGTGGTGATGAGTGTGGTGATGCGTGGTGGTGATTAGGGCTGTAGCGATACACTAATCTCACGATACGATACGATACACGATATTCAGCTCACGATACGATTCAATACGATTCGATATAATTCGATACACTTACATAATTTTCTGAAAGATTTAAAGGGGACAGAGTGATTTTGGTGACATCTTGTGAGTGTTCCATTTACTTGGATTGAATTAATTGAACTGAAAACTGAAAACATCAATTACACAATATATGTCTCTGACTGGACAGAGTCTACAGCTTGCAAATGCTGGACAAAATGAATTAAAGATGTGTCACTGTATTGAAAGTGCAAACTGTAGCTTGCAAGCCTTTGAAAAGTAAATAAAGTGCAATATTGCAATTAACAATGGAGAGTTAAAAAGTGCAAATAAAGTTTTGAGAAAAAAGGTTTTATAAAAAGATAAACCTCACATATTTCAGACTTTAAATCATTTTTATAAAAAGAATGAGTCAAAAAAGATAAATTACAGACATTTACAATGCACATTAGCTTATCTTTTATTATTAATAGTAAAATTAGGTCCGATTTTCCCGTGGCGTCTGTCGTTGCTAAGCAACCATGACCTGCGCTCTCCACAACGACAAAGAAGTTTTAGTAGCTAATAGATTTCCACCACCGAAAAAACGCTTGCTATAGCTCTGCTACAAGATTTATCTACGGAGAAAAGAAAAACAACCGTAGTGTTTGGGTGCACCCCCATGCTTCATGTTGACCGAGCTTTTAATGTTGTTATGGAAAGGGTGAAGCTGATGGTTGGTTCTTGTCACATGAACGGTGCGCTTGCGCCATTCTGAAAAGTTGAGGTGTTTTCATCTCGCTGCGCCTGGAGAAAATGAGCGCGCTGCTTCAATTATGAGCGCGCTTGCCGCGCGCCTACATTTGAAATAACGAACTTGAGTGCGCAACAGACACGATATGTGAACGGCCCCTTGACGAGCAAAGTTAAACACGGGGGGTTTGCATGGGACTTATATATCGATACTCGCGGCTTAAAAATCGATACTTTCTTGGGGGAAAAAATATCGATTTATATCGCAGAATCGATAAAATCGCACACCCCTAGTGGTGATGCGTGTGGTGATGCGTGTGGTGATGCATGTGGTGATGCGTGTGGTGATGCGTGTGGTGATGCATGTGGTGATGCGTGTGGTCATGGTGTGTATGTGTCTATATATATATATATATATATATATATATATATATATATATATATATATATATATATATATGTGTGTGTGTGTGTGTGTGTGTGTGTGTGTGTGCGTGCGTGTGGGCGTGTGGGTGTGTGTGTGTGCGTGTCGGTGTGTGCGTGTGGGCGTGTGGGTGTGTGTGTGTGTGTGTGTGTGCGTGTCACCTGCAGCATGCCGTAGCCCTGCTCCTCTATGGTTCCGTCACAGCAGATGTGAAGTTTGCTGAACTGCTTCTTTGAGCTAAAAACCACATCAAGAGCGTTTATTGGCTTGTGGGAAATGAAACGGCTCTGAGTGTGTGAAGATGAATCTCACCTGGACCACGAGGGCGGACGCTGCAGACACTGTCTGGTGTAAGTTATGAGACCAGTGGGCCCTCGGGAACAAAGCACACAACAAACGGAGTTAGTCACCGATCCGTGAGCGACGCGTGACACACGCAAAGTCAAACTCACTGCGCTGTGTGATCCGCTCAAAGTAGCACAGAAGGGTTTTGAGTTTCTGCTGTTTGCTCGGGGACGAACCTTCAAACAACCTACAAAACACACAGACCAGATCATATGGAGGACTGTCTAATATTTCATGTTCATATTCACAATGACAGCCACAGTTGATGTGTGGTGCGTTTGGAGACACAAACGCTAGCAACTTAAACTCACAGAAAACGTGCCAAACGTCTCCTGCATCACTTCACACTCTAACCAATATTTCATGTCAATGTATGTAATTATTATTTGGTTATTTATTAAGTAGTCGTGTCACATTCAGTCAGGTTTCAGTAGAGATCTCAGTCACTCGTCTCATCCACCCATCATCCTCTCACACGAGCCTCTGCACTGATGCTGTTTGGACCTGAGGTTTCGCACCTGTTGAAGTTGATGTCAGGATAGTTGCTGAACTCCGTCCTGCGAGAGTTGCGTCGAGGGAAAGTGCAGAAGAAGGCGTTCGCCAGCAGACTCGAGACCTGCTCCTGCGAGAGCGTAATGGAGCCGCAGCGCTGCGTGCTCAGCAGCGGGATCGGCTGCACACACACACACACACACATACAAACGCACGCACGCACACACACACAAAAACACACACACACACACACAAACGCACGCACGCACGCACGCACGCACCACACACACACACACACACATGCACGCACGCACGCACGCACACACAACAGAGATATTATTAACAACATCCAACTCAAACACTAAAAAAACAAAATGCTTTTGACTTTATTGGCAAAGGCCGCTTCAATGCATGTTCTCATTGGTGGAGGATCAATGGGTGGAGACTTTATCAACCAATCAATGAGTGCTGGAGTGTTGGTTCTGGTGTGTTTTGTGTGTGATTGAGTGATGGAGGTTGTGTTGTGTTTTGTCTCTGATTGAGTGATGGAGGATCTGGTGTGTTTTGTCTGTGATTGAGTGATGGAGGATCTGGTGTGTTTTGTGTGTGATTGAGTGATGGTGTGTTTTGCGTGTGAGTGAGTGATGGTGTGTTTTGTGTGTGATTGAGTGATGGAGGATCTGGTGTGTTTTGTCAGTGATTGAATGATGGAGGATCTGGTGTGTTTTGTCTGTGATTGAATGATGGAGTTTCTGGTGTGTTTTGCATGTGATTGAGTGATGGAGGATCTGGTGTGTTTTGTTGTGTGATTGAGTGATGGAGGTTCTGGTATATTTTGTGTGTGATTGAGTGATGGAGGTTCTGGTATGTTTTGTGTGTGATTGAGTGATGGAGGTTCTGGTGTGTTTTGTGTGTGTGATTGAGTGATGGAGGTCCTGGTATGTTTTGCGTGTGATTGAGTGATGGAGGTTCTGGTGTGTTTTGCATGTGATTGAGTGATGGAGGTTCTGGTGTGTTTTGTGTGTGTGATTGAGTGATGGAGGTTCTGGTATGTTTTGTGTGTGATTGAGTGATGGAGGTTCTGGGTGTGTTTTGCATGTGATTGAGTGATGGAGGATCTGGTGTGTTTTGTGTGTGATTGAGTGATGGAGGTTCTGGTGTGTTTTGCGTGTGATTGAGTGATGGAGGTTCTGGTGTGTTTTGCGTGTGATTGAGTGATGGAGGTTCTGGTGTGTTTTGTGTGTGATTGAGTGATGGAGGTTCTGGTGTGTTTTGTGTGTGATTGAGTGATGAAGGTTCTGGTGTGTTTTGTGTGTGATTGAGTGATGGAGGTTCTGGTGTGTTTTGTGTGTGATTGAGTGATGGAGGTTCTGGTGTGTTGTGTCTGTGATTGAGTGATGGAGGTTCTGGTATGTTTTGTGTGTGATTGAATGATGGAGGTTCTGGTGTGTTTTGCATGTGATTGAGTGATGGAGGTTCTGGTATGTTTTGTGTGTGATTGAATGATGGAGGTTCTGGTGTGTTTTGCATGTGATTGAGTGATGGAGGTTCTGGTGTGTTTTGCGTGTGATTGAGTGATGGAGGTTCTGGTGTGTTTTGTGTGTGATTGAGTGGAGGTTCTGGTGTGTTGTGTCTGTGATTGAGTGATGGAGGTTCTGGTGTGTTTTGCGTGTGAGTGAGTGATGGAGGATCTGGTGTGTTTTGTCTCTGATTAAGTGATGGAGGATCTGGGGGCTGTTCCATAAACCAAGATTAGAGTATAAGCCAGGCTTATTTCGGTTAGTCAGGCTTATTTTTGGTAGATTCGGTTTCATAAATCAAACTTAAAAAAGTTCAAACTCAGTTACCCTGGCAACTTATGCTGGGAAACTAGCCTGGTCGAGGGCAGGCTAACTGTCAGGCTAAGTCTCAGTTGTTACACAGATCCTCAACACTGACCGACAAGAACACAATGATATTACCACTGACACTCTCTAATACCATTATTGGACTTTATAAATACACAGTATACAGATAATCAACTTAAATAAGGCTACAATATAGACACATATATAAGGCGTTTTAAAGTTGTCCGTTTAGGACATGTCATTTTTGTAATAAAGACATTTTAATTAAGGAGTGCCTCGGTTATCAGAGAATTCTTTCTCTACACTGTCTCTTATATATATATATATATATATATATATATATATATATATATATATATATATATATATATATATATATATATATATATATATAGTATGTACTTTATTATGTCTTTCAATTCAAACACATTTAACCCAATTATACAAATGGACAGTTCCTTTAAAGACATCATATTTTCCCCCAATAAATATTCCTTATTTTTCCTTCTACTTTTTTTCTTTTGTGATAATACCAACACATACATATAAATAAAACAATAAATAAATATTAATAAAAATATAACATTCACATATATCAAACTCTTATAAGGAATGACACATAATTTCTAATAGTTATTCAAGTAATATTATTTAAATATCAAATATTCAATATTATATAAGTAAATAAATAAAATAACAAATAACTAGAAATAAAAGGGAAGGTTACATAAAAATGTAGTTAATGTAGGCCAATATATATTCCTTTATTTTATGGAATATTCTTTGATTTTAGAGTTGCACATATCTTTTCAGAATGTATACATTTGTTCTTAATTTAATGTTATCCTCTCCATAATGTACTTTAGAAACTAAATCTATCCACTCATTTAAAACAGGGGATTCTTGCTTTCTCAAAAAAATTATTGCATTAAAAGCTGTAATTCTCAGCATTCTAAATAAGTATACATCATCTTTATAAAGTAGCATAGGTCCTATACCCAAAACTATATTTTGTATCTTTATATATTTAGTTTCTTAAAAAAATCTTCCCTAAATTAGGCTACTTCTGTTCAATTTCTTTTTTTTAATTAGAAGTTTAAAATATATGAGTGTAATGAGCTAGAAGTTCACTGCAACTTATCCAACATCCTAAAGAGAAATTATTATAATTAGAAGATATATCTAGTGTTATAAAATATCGCATATTAATTTTCCAAGCAAAATGTATATTTTAGTCAGAATTATTGGGCTCCTATTTGGCGCGCATGCGCGCAGCAGCGCTCGTTCAATATGAAGATTAGCAGCAAAATGGATACATTTGCACGACTTTTCTAACATTTACAGATGGAGAATATAACTGTAAAATGTAATACATTTGGGGGGGGGGGGGGGGGGGGACATGTCACAAACGCATAAAACAGCACAAAATATATGCTGTTTGATGGTGGATCGATTTGATCCACGATCGACCTCTAGGGCTGCTTCAGAAACGCGTGCACACGCAATTATCTAGACTAGATAAACCTGGCTCAAATTAGTGAGATTGCGTGAACTTCAATTACCTTTTATGGAACCACTTTAGCCCCAACTTATTTGTTAGGCTCATTCAAGTCCGGTTTTGGAGTTTAATCCCCGCTTTTCTAAGCTTCATTTATGGAACAGCCCCCTGGTGTGTTTTGTCAGTGATTGAATGATGGAGGATCTGGTGTGTTTTGTCTGTGATTGAGTGATGGAGGATCTGGTGTGTTTTGTCTCTGATTGAGTGATGGAGGTCCTGGTGTGTTTTGCGTGTGAGTGAGTGAGTGATGGAGGTTCTGGTGTGTTTTGCATGTGATTGAGTGATGGAGGATCTGGTGTGTTTTGTGTGTGATTGAGTGATGGAGGTTCTGGTATGTTTTGTGTGTGATTGAGTGATGGAGGTTCTGGTATGTTTTGCGTGTGATTGAGTGATGGAGGTTCTGGTATGTTTTGCGTGTGATTGAGTGATGGAGGTTCTGGTGTGTTTTGTGAGTGATTGAGTGATGGAGGATCTGGTGTGTTTTGTCTGTGATTGAGTGATGGAGGTTCTGGTGTGTTTTGCATGTGATTGAGTGATGGAGGTTCTGGTATGTTTTGTGTGTGATTGAGTGATGGAGGATCTGGTGTGTTTTGTGTGGGATTGAGTGATGGAGGTTCTGGTGTGTTTTGCATGTGATTGAGTGATGGAGGTTCTGGTATGTTTTGTGTGTGATTGAGTGATGGAGGATCTGGTGTGTTTTGTGTGTGATTGAGTGATGGAGGTTCTGGTGTGTTTTGCATGTGATTGAGTGATGGAGGTTCTGGTGTGTTTTGCGTGTGATTGAGTGATGAGGTTCTGGTGTGTTTGTGTGTGATTGAGTGATGGAGGTTCTGGTGTGTTTTGTGTGTGATTGAGTGATGGAGGTTCTGGTGTGTTTTGTGTGTGATTGAGTGATGGAGGTTCTAGTGTGTTGTGTCTGTGATTGAGTGATGGAGGTTCTGGTATGTTTTGTGGTGATTGAATGATGGAGGTTCTGGTGTGTTTTGCATGTGATGAGTGATGGAGGTTCTGGTGTGTTTTGCGTGTGAGTGAGTGAGTGATGGAGGTTCTGGTGTGTTTTGCATGTGATTGAGTGATGGAGGATCTGGTGTGTTTTGTGTGTGATTGAGTGATGGAGGTTCTGGTGGTTTTTGCATGTGATTGAGTGATGGAGGTTCTGGTGTGTTTTGTGTGTGATTGAGTGATGGAGGTTCTGGTATGTTTTGTGTGTGATTGAGTGATGGAGGTTCTGGTGTGTTGTGTATGTGATTGAGTGATGGAGGTTCTGGTGTGTTTTGCATGTGATTGAGTGATGGAGGTTCTGGTGTGTTTTGTGTGATTGAGTGATGGATGTTTTGGTATGTTTTTGTGTGTGATTGAGTGATGGAGGTTCTGGTGTGTTTGCGTCTGTGATTGAGTGATGGAGGTTCTGGTATGTTTTGTGTGTGATTGAATGATGGAGGTTCTGGTGTGTTTTGCATGTGATTGAGTGATGGAGGTTCTGGTGTGTTTTGTGTGTGATTGAGTGATGTAGGTTCTGGTGTGTTATTGTGTGTGATTGAGTGATGGAGGTTCTGGTATGTTTTGTGTGTGATTGAGTGATGGAGGTTCTGGTGTATTGTGTCTGTGATTGAGTGATGGAGGTTCTGGTGTGTTTTGCATGTGATTGAGTGATGGAGGTTCTGGTGTGTTTTGTGTGTGATTGAGTGATGGAGGTTCTGGTATGTTTTTGTGGGATTGAGTGATGGAGGTTCTGGTATGTTTTGTGTGTGATTGAGTGATGGAGGTTCTGGTTTGTTCTGCGTGTGATTGAGTGATGGAGGATCTGGTGTGTTTTGTGTGTGATTGAGTGATGGAGGTTCTGGTGTTGTTTTGCGTGTGATTGAGAGATGGAGGTTCTGGTATGTTTTGTGTGTGATTGAGTGATGGAGGATCTGGTGTGTTTGTGTGTGATTGAGTGATGGAGGTTCTGGTGTGTTTTGCGTGTGATTGAGTGATGGAGGTTCTGGTGTGTTTTGCGTGTGATTGAGTGATGGAGGTTCTGTGTGTGTTTTGCGTGTGATTGAGTGATGGAGGTTCTGGTGTGTTTTGTGTGTGATTGAGTGATGGAGGTTCTGGTGTGTTTTGTGTGTGATTGAGAGATGGAGGTTCTGGTGTGTTTTGTGTGTGATTGAGTGATGGAGGTTCTGGTGTGTTTGTCTGTGATTGAGTGATGGAGGTTCTGGTATGTTTTGTGTGTGATTGAATGATGGAGGTTCTGGTGTGTTTTGCATGTGATTGAGTGATGGAGGTTCTGGTGTGTTTTGGCGTGTGATTGAGTGATGGAGGTTCTGGTGTGTTTTGTGTGTGATTGAGTGGAGTTCTGGTGTGTTGTGTCTGTGATTGAGTGATGGAGGTTCTGTGTGTTTTGCGTGTGAGTTGAGTGATGGAGGATCTGGTGTGTTTTGCTCTGATTAAGTGATGGAGGATCTGGTGTGTTTTGTGTGTGATGATGATGGAGGTTCTGGTGTGTTTTGTCTGTGATTGAGTGATGGAGGATCTGGTGTGTTTTTCTCTGTGTGAGTGATGGAGGTTCTGGTGTGTTTGTGTGATGAGTTGTGGTGATGTGGTGATGGAGGTTCTGGTGTGTTTGCATGTGATTGAGTGATGGAGGTTGGTGTGTTTTGGTGTGATTGAGTGATGGAGGTTCTGGTTTTGTTGCAGTGATGAGTGATGGAGGTCTGGTGTGTTTTGTGTGATGAGTGATGGAGGTTCTGGTTGTTGTTGTGAGTGATTGAGGTGGTGGTTTCTGGTGTGATGAGTCTGTGTTTGTGAGTGATGGAGGATCTGGTGTGTTTTGCTGTGATTGAGTGATGGAGGTTCTGGTGTGTTTTGTGTGGATTGGTGATGGAGGTTTGGTTGTTTTGTTGTGATTGAGTGATGGAGGTTCTGGTGTGTTTGGTCTGTGATTGAGTGATGGAGGATTCTGGTATGTTTTGTTGTGATGATGTGATGGGAGTTCTGGTTGTTTTGTGTGATTGAGTGATGGAGGTTCTGGTGTGTTTGTTGTGATTGAGTGATGAGGTTCTGGTGTTTTGTGTGTGATTGAGTGATGGAGGTTCTGGTGTTTTGTGTGTGATTGAGTGATGGAGGTTCTGGTGGTTTTGTCTGTGATTGAGTGATGGAGGTTCTGGTGTGTTTTGTGTGATTGAGTGATGGGGTCTGGTGTGTTTTGTTGAGTGATGGAGGATGGTGTGTTTTGTTGTGATTGAGTGATGGAGGTTCTGGTATGTTTTGTGTGTGATTGAGTGATGGAGGTTCTGGTGTGTTGTGTTGTGATTGAGTGATGGAGTTTCTGGTGTGTTTTGCTGTGATTGAGTGATGGAGGTTCTGGTGTGTTTTGTGTGATTGAGTGATGGATGGTTTTGTGTGTTGGTGTGGGTCGTGTGTTGAGTGATGAGTATGGTCTGTGTTTTTGTTTGGATGAGTGATGGGGATCTGGTGTGTTTTGTCTGTGATTGAGTGATGGAGGTCTGGTATTTGTTGTTGTGAGTGATGGGGTCTGGTGTGTTTGTGTGATGAGTATGGAGGTTCTGGAGTGTTGTGTGTGTGAGTGATGGAGGTTCTGGTGTGTTTCTGTGAGTGATGGAGGTTCTGGTGTGTGTTGTTGTCTGTGGTGATGAGGAGTCTGTGTGTTGTGTATTGAGTGATGGAGGTTCTGGTGTGTTTTGTGTGTATTGATGATGATGGAGGTTCTGGTGTGTTTGTCTGTGAGTGATGGAGGATCTGGTTTTGTGTTTTGAATGTGATTGATGTGATGGAAGGTCTGGTGTTTGTGTTTTGGTCTGTGTTGTGTGATGGAGGTCTGGTTGTTGTGTCTGTGATTGAGTGATGGAGGATCTGGTGTTTTGTCTGTGAGTTGAGTGATGGAGGATCTGGTGTGTTTTGTCTGTGATTAGTGATGAGGATCGGTGTTTTGTCGTTTGTGAGGATCTGGGTTGTTGGATTGAGTGATGGAGGTCTGGTGGGTTTTGTGTTGATTGAGTGATGGAGGTTCTGGTTGTTTTCTGTGATTGAGTGAGTGGATGGATCTGTGTTGGCATGTGATTGAGTGATGGAGGATCTGGTGTGTTTTGTGTGTGATTGAGTGATGGAGGTTCTGGTGTGTTTTGCATGTGATTGAGTGATGGAGGTTCTGGTGTGTTTTGTGTGTGATTGAGTGATGGAGGTTCTGGTATGTTTTGTGTGTGATTGAGTGATGGAGGTTCTGGTGTGTTGTGTCTGTGATTGAGTGATGGAGGTTCTGGTGTGTTTTGCATGTGATTGAGTGATGGAGGTTCTGGTGTGTTTTGTGTGTGATTGAGTGATGGAGGTTTTGGTATGTTTTGTGTGTGATTGAGTGATGGAGGTTCTGGTGTGTTGCGTCTGTGATTGAGTGATGGAGGTTCTGGTATGTTTGTCTGTGATTGAATGATGGAGTTTCTGGTGTGTTTTGCGTGTGAGTGAGTGATGGAGGTGCTGGTGTGTTTTGTGTGTGATTGAGTGATGGAGGTTCTGGTATGTTTTGTGTGTGATTGAGTGATGGAGGTTCTGGTGTGTTTTGCATGTGATTGAGTGATGGAGGTTCTGGTGTGTTTTGTGTGTGATTGAGTGATGGAGGTTCTGGTGTGTTTTGCTGTGATTGAGTGATGGAGGTTCTGGTTGTTTTGTGTGTGATTGAGTGATGGAGGTTCTGGTATGTTTTGTGTGTGATTGAGTGATGGAGGTTCGGAGTTTTCTATGTGTTTGTATTAAGATTTGGTTTTGGTATGTTTTGTCATGTGATTGAGTGAAATGGGGTTCATAGTTTGACGTTTTTAATCTTTAATTTGAAGTGATGAAGTTAGGATTCATGGCATTTTTCTTGAAGAATGATTGAGATAATTGTGTAGTAATTGTTTGGTGTGTTCTTCCTGTGTAAAAGTGAGGATGGGTGTTTGGTGTGGTTGGTGATGGGGTGTGGGTTTAGTGTGATTGTGTGGATGGAGGATTGGTGTGTTTTGTGGATTGAGTGATGGAGGTTCTGGTGGTTTAGGTGAGGGATGGAGGTTCTGTGTTTGTCTGTGATTGAGTGATGGGATCTGGTGTGTTGTCTGTTGTAGTGTGGAGGTCTGGTGTGTGTGTTTGTGTGATTGAGTAGGAATCTGTGTGTTTGTTTGAGTGAGGAGTGATCGGTAGGTTTGCTGTGATTGAGTGTTGAGGTTCTGGGTGTTTTGGTCTGTGATGGTGATGAGGTTTGGTTGATTTGTGTGTGATTAGGTGGGTTTTGGTTGTTTTGTGTGTGATTGAGTGATGGAGGATTTGGTGTTTTGTCTGATGAGTGTGAGGTGTTTTGATGTGTGTGATGGAGGTTCTGGTGGTTTTGTGTGTGATTGAGTGATGGAGGTTCTGGTGTGTTTTGTGTGTGATTTGAGTGTAGGTTCTGGTGTGTTTTTGTGTGGATTGAGTGATGGAGGTTCTGGTTGTTTTGTGTTGAGTGATGAGGTCTGGTTGTGTTTTGTGTGATTGGTGATGAGATTGGTGTGATTGAGTGATGGATGGTATGTTTGCTGTGATTGAGTGATGGAGGATCTGGTGTGTTTGTCTGTGATTGAGTGATGGAGGTTTGTGTGTTTTGTCTGTGATTGATGGAGGATCTGGTGGTTTTTTGTCTGTGATTGAGTGATGGAGGATTGTGTTTTTGTCTGTGATGGTGATGAGGATCTGGTGTTTTGTCTGTGATGGTGATGAGGTTCTGGTGTTTTTGATGTGTGAGTGAGGAGGTTTGGTGTGTTTTGTCTGTGAGTGAAGGAGGATCTGGTGTGTTTGTCTGTGATTGAGTGATGGAGGATCTGGTGTGTTTTGTCTGTGATGAGTGATGGAGGATCTGGTGTGTTTTGTCTGTGATGAGTGATGGAGGATCTGGTGTGTTTTGTTGTGATTGAGTGATGGAGGTTCTGGTGTGTTTTGTGCTGTGATTGAGTGATGGAGGATCTGGTGTGTTTTGTCTGTGATTGAGTGATGGAGGATCTGGTGTGTTTTGTCTGTGATTGAGTGGATGGAGGATCTGGTGTGTTTTGTCTGTGATTGAGTGATGGAGGTTCTGGTGTGTTTTGTCTGTGATTGAGTGATGGAGGATCTGGTGTGTTTTGTCTGTGATTGAGTGATGGAGGTTTTGGTGTGTTTTGTCTGTGATTGAGTGATGGAGGATCTGGTGTGTTTTGTCTGTGATTGAGTGATGGAGGTTCTGGTGTGTTTTGTCTGTGATGGTGATGGAGGTTCTGTGTGTTTTTTGTTTGTGAGGTTGTGTTTGATGTGTGAGTGATTAGGTTGGTGTTTTGTCTGTGATTGAGTGATGGAGGTTGGTGTGTTTTGTCTGTGATGAGTGATGGAGGTTCTGGTGTGTTTTGTTTGTGATGGTGAGTGGATGGAGGATCTGGTGTGTTTTGTCTGTGAGTGATGGAGGATCTGGTGTGTTTTGCTGTGATGAGTGATGGAGGATCTGGTGTGTTTTGTCTGTGATTGAGTGATGGAGGTTCTGGTGTGTTTGTCTGTGATGAGTGATGGAGGATCTGGTGTGTTTTGTCTGTGATTGAGTGATGGAGGATCTGGTGTGTTTTGTCTGTGATTGAGTGATGGAGGATCTGGTGGTTTTTGTTGTGATTGAGTGATGGGAGTTCTGGTGTGTTTTGTCTGTGATTGAGTGATGGAGGATCTGGTGTGTTTTGTGTGATTGAGTGATGGGGGTTCTGGTGTGTTTTGTCTGTGGAGTGATGGAGGATCTGGTGTGTTTTGTCTGTGATTGAGTGATGGAGGATCTGGTGTGTTTTGTCTGATGTGATTGAGTGATGGAGGTTCTGTGTATGTTTGTCTGTGATTGAGTGATGGGGATTCTGGTGTGTTTTGTCTGTGATTGAGTGATGGAGGATCTGGTGTGTTTTGTCTGTGATTGAGTGATGGGAGGATCTGGTGTGTTTTGTCTGTGATTGAGTGATGGAGGTTTTGGTATGTTTTGTCTGTGATTGAGTGATGGGGGATCTGGTGTGTTTTGTCTGTGATTGAGTGATGGAGGTTCTGGTGTGTTTTGTCTGTGAGTGGATGGAGGATCTGGTGTGTTTTGTCTGTGAGTGATGGAGGTCTGGTTGTTTTGTCTGTGATGAGTGATGGAGGATCTGGTGTGTTGTCTGTGAATGAGGATGGAGGATCTGGTGTGTTTTGCGTGTGATTGAGTGATGGAGGTCTGGTTGTGTTTTGTCTGTGATTGAGTGATGGAGGATCTGGTGTGTTTTGTCTGTGATTGAGTGATGGAGGATCTGGTGTGTTTTGTCTGTGATTGAGTGATGGAGGATCTGGTGTGTTTTGTCTGTGATTGAGTGATGGAGGATCTGGTGTGTTTTGTCTGTGATTGAGTGATGGAGGATCTGGTGTGTTTGTGTGTTTTGTCTGTGATTGAGTGATGGGGATCTGGTTGTGTTTTGTCTTGTATTGAGTGATGGAAGGTCTGGTGTGTTTGTCTGTGATTGAGTGATGGAGGATCTGGTGTGTTTTGTCTGTGATTGAGTGATGGAGGATCTGGTGTGTTTTGTCTGTGTATTGAGTGATGGAGGATTGGTGTTGTTTTGTCTGTGATTGAGTGATGGAGGTATCTGGTATGTTTTTCTGTGATTGAAGTGTATGGGGATCTGGTTGATTTTGTCTGTGATTGAGGATGGAAGGATCATGGTGTGTTTGTCGTGGTTTAGTGATGAGGTCTGGGGTGTTTTGTCTTTTGATTTAGTGATGGAGGTTCTGGTGTGTTTTGCGTTGATTGAGTGATGGAGGTATCTGGTGTTTTTTGTCCGTGATTGAGTGATGGAGGTTCTGGTATGGTTTTGTCTGTGATTGAGTGATGGAGGTTCTGGTGTGTTTTGTGTGTGATTGAGTGATGGAGGTTCTGGTGTGTTTTGTCTGTGATTGAGTGATGGAGATCTGGTGTTGTTTTGTCTGTGATTGAGTGATGGAGTTTCTGGTGTGTTTTGTCTGTGATTGAGTGATGGAGGATCTGGGTGTTTTGTCTGTGTTTGAGTGATGGAGGATCTGTTGTTTTTGTGTGATTGAGTGATGGGGTTCTGGGTGGTTGTTTGTCTGTGATTGAGTGATGGGTGGATCTTGGTGTTTTTGTGATGCAGAGATGGAGGATCTGGGTGATGATTTGTCTGTGATTGAGTATGGAGGATCTGGTGTGTTTTGCTTGTGTTTGAGTGATGGAGGTCTGGTATGTTATGTCCTGTGATTGAGTGATGGATCTGGGGTGTTCTGGTGGTGTTAGTGATGGTCTGGTTGTCGTAAGTGGAGGTTCTGGTGTGTTTTGTCTGATGAGTGATGGAATCTGGTTCTGTGTTGTTTGTCTGTGATTAGATGATGGAGGATCTGGGTGTGTTTGTCTGCTGATGAGTGATGGAGATTCTGGTGTGTTTTGTCTGTGATTGAGTGATGGAGGATCTGGTGTGTTTGCTGTGATTGAGTGATGGAGGTTCTGGTAGTTTTGTCTGTGATTGAGTTGATGGAGGTTCTGGTGTTGTTTTGTCTGTGATTGAGTGATGGAGGATCTGGTGTGTTTTTGTCTGTGATTGAGGTGATGGAGGATCTGGTGTGTTTTGTCTGTGATTGAGTGATGGAGTGTCTGGTGTGTTTTGTCTGTGATTGAGTGATGGAGGATCTGGTGTGTTTTGTCTGTGATTGAGTGATGGGGGATCTGGTGTGTTTTGTCTGAGTGATGGAGGATCTGGTGTGTTTTGTCTGTGATTGAGTGATGGAGGATCTGGTGTGTTTTGTCTGTGATTGAGTGATGGAGGTTCTGGTATGTTATGTCTGTGATTGAGTGATGGGGGATCTGGTGTGTTTTGTCTGTGATTGAGTGATGGAGGATCTGGTGTGTTTTGTCTGTGATTGAGTGATGGGGGATCTGGTGTGTTTTGTCTGTGATTGAGTGATGGAGGATCTGGTATGTTTTGTCTGTGATTGAGTGATGGGGGATCTGGTGTGTTTTGTCTGTGATTGAGTGATGGGGGATCTGGTGTGTTTTGTCTGTGATTGAGTGATGGAGGTTCTGGTATGTTTTGTCTGTGATTGAGTGATGGAGGATCTGGTGTGTTTTTGTCTGTGATTGAGTGATGGAGGATTTGGTGTGTTTTGTCTGTGATTGAGTGATGGAGGATCTGTTGTGTTTTGTCTGTGATTGAGTGATGGAGGTTCTGGTGTGTTGTGTCTGTGATTGAGTGATGGAGGATCTGGTGTGTTTTGTCTGTGATTGAGTGATGGAGGATCTGGTGTGTTTTGTCTGTGATTGAGTGATGGAGGATCTGGTGTATTTTGTCTGTGATTGAAGAATGGAGGTTCTGGTACCTGTGTGAAGAGGCTCGGCGCTCTCAGTGCCAGTTGTGCCATGGCTGGAAGCAGCTTCCCAAACATCTGCTCCGCTTCAGACCCCTGCAGACCCTGCAGACCCCACACACACACACACACACACACACACACACACACACACACACACACACACACACACACACACACACACACACACACACACACACAGTTCTGGGATTATCTGGCACAGGTGGAGCTTCTGTTGAGCTAGTGTTTAGGGCCGGCAGTGTTATGGAGCTAAACATGTTCAATCTCTCTTATAAAACAGATCCTCACTGACTCACTGCCACGCATGTCTCCTCTTGCAAAAGTGCCACACAAACATAAGCAAGTGCAAAAGACCGAATAAAGATGCATTTCATGGTCTAGTGTAAGTTCATGTGGGACGAACGATTACATACAATAATCAGACTGTTTCACAGCAGAGCCCAGATAAACACTGGGTTACTGTGTGCTTGTACATCTGTGGGAGATCAGGCCTGTTTCGTCATGTGTTTGTTTACTTTCTAATAGTGTTGAACATTTAATTTAGTATTCAACAGTATTATTGATCTCCTGCATTGACACCATTATATGAAAACTGAGCTGGACGATGACATCACGGTTTTCTCCAGAACGGCTGTAATAACAATGAACTAAATTAATAACTTTTTTACAACAATACTGAACCACACATTACTGAAGCTGGACTGTGACGCTATTTTCTTCTAGAAACAAATGCATTATTCTCCTGTTATCTCTGTAAAGCTGCTCTGAAACACTTGGTGTTGTAAAAAGTTCTAAATAAATAAAATGGTAAATGGACTGCATTTATATAGCGCTTTCAACAGTGCTTTAAGTGGCCCAAAAGAGGTGCCGGTACTCTATTATTATTATTTTGATTTTTTTTGCTGACTCCCATCCTCAACAACTCAACAACAACAACTATATTAAAGGGGTTTTATATACAGCAGTCAACAGACAGCCCACATTACCCCCCACAGCCATGTGCATTTAAATGGTAGGCAGTTGGGGGGTTCCGGGGCATGCTCCCCCGAGAAAATTTTGATTTCTCAGACCTACATATGTGCAATTTAAGACTTTTTAAGGCTCAAAAATGGATAATAAATAGCTGCCTCTCATTCACCCATTCATACACTCATCCATACACCGACGGCGGTGTCAGCCATACAAGGCGCCACCCAGCTCGTCGGGAGCAGCAGGTGTGTGTGTGTGTGTTTTGTGTGTGTGTGTGTGTGTGTGTGTGTGTGTGTGTGTGTGTGT
>CM070830.1:41178815-41191315 GCA_036326025.1 Chrosomus eos | reverse complement strand
TGTGTATATACGTGTGTGTCCTACCATGGGGTCCACAGGGAACAGGTTGTGTGTGTGTGTGTGTGTGTGTGTGTGTGTGTGTGTGTGTGTGTGTGTGTGTGTGTGTCTGACCGTGGGGTCCACAGGGAACAGGTTGTGTGTGTGTGTGTGTGTGTATATATGTGTGTGTGTGTGTGTGTGTGTGTGTGTGTGTGTGTGTGTGTGTGTGTGTGTGTGTGTGTTTGTGTGTGTGTGAGTGTGTGTGGGTGTGTATATATGTGTGTGTGTGTGTGTGTGTGTGTGTGTGTGTGTGTGTGTGTGTGTGTGTGTGGTGTGTGGTGTGTGTGTGTGTGTCCTACCGTGGGGTCCACAGGGAACAGGTTGTGTGTGTGTGTGTGTGTGTGTGTGTGTGTGTGTGTGTGTGTGTGTGTGTGTGTGTGTGTGTCCTACCGTGGGGTCCACAGGGAACAGGTTGTGTGTGTGTGTGTGTGTGTGTGTGTGTGTGTGTGTGTATGTGTGTGTGTGTCCTACCGTGGGGTCCACAGGGAACAGGTTGCGTTGGGAGCAGGGCAGTTTGACGTGGGAATCGTCCCAGCAGTCGCTCCGAGTCTCTGGAAACGGCACCGGAACCTCCTCAGGATCCAAACGCTCCGTCTGGAGAACAAACAGCTCAACTCACAACTCACCCGGATCATGACCGTAACTCACCCGGATCATGACCGTAACACACACACACACACACCACACACACACACACACACACACACACACACACCAAAACTCACCTGGATCATGACCGAAACTCACCTGGATCATGACCGTAACACACCCGGATCTTGACCGTAACACACAGACACACCACAACTCACCCGGATCATGACCGTAACACACACACACACACACACCACAACTCACCCGGATCATGACCGAAAACTCACCTGGATCATGACCGTAACTCACCCGGATCTTGACCGTAACACACACACACACACACACACCACAACTCACCCGGATCATGACCGTAACACACACACACACACACACCACAACTCACCCGGATCATGACCGAAACTCACCTGGATCATGACCGTAACACACCACACACACACAAACTCACCCGGATCATGACCGTAACTCACCCGGATCATGACCGTAACTCACCCGGATCATGACCGTAACTCACCCGGATCTTGATCGTAACTCACCCGGATCTTGACCGTAACTCACTCGGATCATGACCGTAACTCACCGGGATCATGACCGTAACTCACCCGGATCATGACCGTAACACACACCACAACTCACCAAGATCATGACCGTAACTCACCAGGATCATGACCGTAACACACACACACACACACACACACACACACACACCACAACTCACCCGGATCATGACCGTAACTCACACACACACAACAACACTCACCCGAATCATGACCGTAACACACACACACACACCACAAACTCACCCGGATCATGACCGTAACTCACCCGGATCATGACCGTAACTCACCCGGATCATGACCGTAACTCACCCGGATCATGACCGTAACACACACCACAACTCACCAAGATCATGACCGTAACTCACCCGGATCATGACCGTAACACACACACACACACACACACCACAACTCACCCGGATCATGACCGTAACTCACACCCCAACTCACCCGAATCATGACCGTAACACACACACACACCACAACTCACCCGGATCATGACCGTAACTCACCCGGATCATGACCGTAACTCACCCGGATCATGACCGTAACTCACCCGGATCATGACCGTAACACACACACACACCACAACTCACCAAGATCATGACCGTAACTCACCCGGATCATGACCGTAACACACACACACACCACAACTCACCAAGATCATGACCGTAACTCACCCGGATCATGACCGTAACACACACACACACCACAACTCACCAAGATCATGACCGTAACTCACCCGGATCATGACCGTAACTCACCCGGATCATGACCGTAACTCACCCGGATCATGACCGTAACACACACACACACCACAACTCACCAAGATCATGACCGTAACTCACCCGGATCATGACCGTAACACACACACACACCACAACTCACCAAGATCATGACCGTAACTCACCCGGATCATGACCGTAACACACACACACACCACAACTCACCAAGATCATGACCGTAACTCACCCGGATCATGACCGTAACTCACCCGGATCATGACCGTAACTCACCCGGATCATGACCGTAACACACACACACACCACAACTCACCAAGATCATGACCGTAACTCACCCGGATCATGACCGTAACACACACACACACCACAACTCACCAAGATCATGACCGTAACTCACCCGGATCATGACCGTAACTCACCCGGATCATGACCGTAACACACACACACACCACAACTCACCAAGATCATGACCGTAACTCACCCGGATCATGACCGTAACACACACACACTAGGGTTGTGCGATGTCTACCAATTTGGCATCAGACGATGTGTACAGTGAAACATCGCGATGGACGATGATATCGGGAGGAGGGGCGGGGCTAATATTCAATTTTTTCACTTAAGCAATAAGCCCCTCAAAACCGTGTTTTACAGTGGATTTAGAACAGCTAAGGGCCACGTAGGCACAACGCGGAGATATTTTCCTCTACATTTTATCAGCAACTTTGATTTCGGCCCGCTCTGCAGCAGCTGATCACGTAGGATCGAATGTACAGTGACGTGACAGAACTGCCAGATTCAGACTGTATTTCGCGCTGTGGCTAGCACTGAGCCAGGAGATGGACGCGCTCAGCGCTTGTCATATTATATCACAACTATTCAGTGTTTTTAACCACATAATGTTTATTTTTCAGACATTTAAATACATATAATTTATAGCAAAACAATACATTTATAGTTTGTAAAATACACAATGGTGTCTATGGAAGCAGCAATAACAACCCATTCAAATATATTTGCCGACGGATTTTATTCATATCAGACACACAGTGTAAGTAACTATAAAGTTAACTCTATTCTTCTACCAGTTCACCGGCCATGTAATTCGGGAGAAACTGATGAATTCACGAGCTATAATAAACCCAACAGACAGGAATCTCTGAACTGCGTGAACAAACATGACGGCGCCCATCTCACGTTAAATATCAAAATCATTTATAAAGTTTTTTTAAACGGCAAAACAAACTCACTTACACGTATTTGAGAATGGGAATAGAAGATAGTTGATGACATGGTAACCAGGTTTGTTAATATTTATAAATAAAAGTGCTAACGTTACATGTAATACAGCGCTATTTTGGCTGTGGTGAATCACGTGCCAAGCATGACGCGTCACCATGGAAACATGGGGGGGGGATCGCGATACTGGCTTAACATCGTGATGTCTGTCAGCCATCACGATGGACGATGATATCGTTTAGCGGCACAACCCTAACACACACCCACCACAACTCACCCAGATCATGACCGTAACTCACCCGGATCATGACAGTAACACACACACACACACACACAACACAACTCATCTGGATCATGACCGTAACTCACCCGGATCATGACAGTAACACACACACACACACACACAACACAACTCATCTGGATCATGACCGTAACTCACCCGGATCATGACCGTAACACACACACACACACACCCACCACAACTCACCCGGATCATGACCGTAATTCACCCGGATCATGACCGTAACACACACACCACACACACACACACACACACACACCACAACTCATCCGGATCATGACCGTAACACACACACACACCCACCACAACTCACCCGGATCATGACCGTAACTCACCCGGATCATGACCGTAACGCACACACACACACACACCACAACTCATCCGGATCATGACCGTAACTCACCCGGATCATGACCGTAACACACACACACACACACCACAACTCATCCGGATCATGACCGTAACTCACCCGGATCATGACCGTAACACACACACACACACACACCACAACTCATCCGGATCATGACCGTAACTCACCCGGATCATGACCGTAACACACACACACACACACCACAACTCATCCGGATCATGACCACAACTCACCCGGATCATGACTGTAACACACACACACACACACCACAACTCATCCGGATCATGACCGTAACTCACCCGGATCATGACCGTAACACACCCGGATCATGACCGTAACTCACCCGAATCATGACCGTAACACACACACACACACCACAACTCACCCGGATCTTGACCGTAACTCACCCGGATCATGACCGTAACACACACACACACACACACACACCACAACTCACCAGGATCATGACCGTAACACACACACACACACACACCACAACTCACCCGGATCATGACCGTAACACACACACACACACACACACCACACAACTCACCCGGATCATGACCGTAACTCACCCGGATCATGACCGTAACTCACCCGGATCATGACCGTAACACACACACACACACACACACCACAACTCACCCGGATCATGACCGTAACTCACCCGGATCATGACCGTAACTCACACACACACACACCACAACTCACCCGGATCATGACCGTAACTCACCCGGATCATGACCGTAACTCACCCGGATCATGACCGTAACTCACCCGGATCATGACCGTAACACACACACACACACACCACAACTCACCCGGATCATGACCGTAACTCACCCGGATCATGACCGTAACTCACCCGGATCATGACCGTAACTCTCACACACACCACAACTCACCCGGATCATGACCGTAACTCACCCGGATCATGACCGTAACTCACCCGGATCATGACCGTAAACTCACCCGGATCATGACCGTAACACACACACACACACACACACCACAACTCACCTGGATCATGACCGTAACTCACACACACACACCCCAACTCACCTGGATCATGACCGTAACTCACCCGGATCATGACCGTAACTCACCCGGATCATGACCGTGTGCCCGTCGGCGGGTCTGAGGGCCGGTAAGGAGCCGCTGCACGCCGGCGCCCTCCTCAGGTCAGCGAGAGCAACACCCTGACTGATGACATCACTGCTGAGCGCCTTCCCATCAGCCCTGCAATGAGCAAATCAGGGATGAGGAGCCAATCACATGATCAGACACCAGAGCTGCTGTTAAAGGGTTAGTTCGCCATTTAAGACATGAAGTTGTATGCAATCCTTACCAGCACTATAGTGCATACACACTGACCCACTCTATAGTCGAGTTAGAGTTCTGGCCGCTGGAAGTTTTTCAAGAAAGTACTCCCGCCACAAGTCTCTGACTCCGGCCACAAAACTGTGCGTTTTTACGTGAAAAAATTATTTGCGTTTCAAAGCTTGATTAATTTACCACACAAAAAACACGCCGGGACAAAATTCATACCTCAGTTTTAATCTGCACTATTTTCTTTCCATTTCTATCAATCCGCGCTGCTGTCAACGTCAACAGAGAGCACGTTCGGATCAGCTGTTCCATAGTGTTTACACAATCGATTGACAACGACGTAAAAAGTAAAAAAAGAACAATGGTGCGAACTTGTAAATACCCAGGCTGTGACCACAAGAATGTGCCGGGATCACCGTTCAGATTCCATCGTTTTCCTGTTTCGGATATAGCTACAGCTTTGGCTGGTTGCCATCGGCTACTCTGAGGGAGCTAAAATATCCAAAATCAAGGATTATGTGCAGTGCTCACTTTAGCGAAGACGATTACATCCCCAACCAAGGAGGAAAAAGAAAAAAACAGATTTTAAAGAGTTTTGCTGTACAGTATACCACGGGGTAAGCTCTATTTACTAACTTTATGATCCCATGTAAACTGTCCGGTAAACAAGCTGATGTTTAGACTCCAGTGGAAAACACGTGAAAAGATGTCTAATATAAAAACGGTATATGGGATATAGGTACAATTTGCTGAGAAAACTATTTGATTGAACACGCACACAATTGAGGTTTCAGGGCTCTCAAGACACCCCGTCATTGGTTGTTGTTGCCTTAATCTTACCCAGATTCAATAGTGAATTAAAGCTGCTAGCAGCATTTAGCGGTGTTCAAGCTGTTAAGGCCTTTAAGATTTTTAAGCACACAAGCATCAAAAGACATTAAGTTTTATGTAGCAAGCATTTAACCACTGACATCATAGATGGAATAGACCATGTTTTAGCATGATTTACCATGATATACCACATTTAGTGTGATTTTTCATGATTTACCATGTTCCAGTATGATCTACCATCAATCTAGCATGATTTACCATAGTTTACCATGATATACCACATCCTAGAAAGATTTACCAGGATTCTAGCATTATTTACCTTATTTACTATGATTTACCATGTTTATAGCTTTATTTACCATGATTTACCACGTGGCTAGCCATTATGTGAAGCATCAGAACAATTTAAGTGATAAACTCTGACAAAATATGATTGTGTTATAATAGTAATAGTTATATAAGGGATTTTTAAGACCACTGACATCATAGATGGAATAGACCATTTTAGCATGATTTACCATAATATACCAAATTTCAGTGTGATTTTTCATGTTTTACCATGTTCCAGTATGATTTACCATGAATCTAGCATGATTTACCATAGTTTACCATGATATACCAAGTTCTAATATGAGACACCATGACTTACCCTGTTCTAGCCTGGTTTACCACAATGGAACACATTCTAATATGATTTAATATGATTCTAGCATGATTTATCTTAGTTTACCTTGATTTACCATGTTATAGGATGATTTACCACGATATAGCACATTCTAGAACGATTTACAGGATTCTAGCATGATTTACCTTATTTACTGTGATTTACCATGTTTCTAGTGTTATTTACCATGATTTACTACGTTGTACCAATTATGTGAAGCATCAGAACAAATGAAGTGATAAACACTGACCAAATATGATTGTGTTATAATAGTAATTGTTATATAAGGGATTTTAAATATATGAATGCAAAATCACATGTGAAAAGACTGTTAATAAATATAATGGCCAGCAGAGGGCAGCAGAAGACCACTTATTGGCTCACTTTCATTTTGAACTACTTGGTTTCTCCAGTATTCTGGACTAAAGCAAACCAGTTTTTCCCTGTTAACTCCATTATGCATGCACACACACATGCACACACACACATGCACACACACACACACACACACACACA
The DNA here is from genome assembly GCA_036326025.1 of Chrosomus eos. Taxonomy (NCBI): domain Eukaryota; kingdom Metazoa; phylum Chordata; class Actinopteri; order Cypriniformes; family Leuciscidae; genus Chrosomus; species Chrosomus eos. The sequence continues at coordinate 41,184,117 of CM070830.1, read as the reverse complement.
CACACACACACACACACACAAATGTTGTTGTTGTTTTCAATGCTATTGGGATGTGTCATTATGAAAATAAACTTTAATGGTCATAAGCATTTCACATAATGTCTTTGTAAACTATTAATCAGATTATTCAGCATTTATTCAGAAACCTAGGACTACACACACACATTCTGTTGTAGATACAGACATTTGAACTATGTGATGGAAAAACAAAATGTTTACTGCAAGTCTCCTTCAGGATTCACATTTCTCTATGAGCTAAATAGTCAGTAGTAATACTTCAATAGATGAATTTTGACTAAATGTGAGTATAAATGTTGAAAGAGTGATTTTATAAAGTCTAAATAAGAATTATAGTATAATATTAGTCAGTAACATGACAAATGACTATTTTAAACAGCAGGGGGCAGTATAATACCACTTATTGGCTTAATAAGCCATTATGCTCTTATCATTTTCATCTTTTTAACTGTTATAGAGGCAAATTTTCAACTTTTTTTGATAATCATTGATCTAGAGAGTCTAGAGAATTGTACAGCACTGGTTTTGAACATTATGATTTCAACATTATATGATAATAGATGGAAAAGACCATTTAGAGCCAATACAGGCAATTTACCATAGGAAATCTATGGTTTTAAAGCTTTTTGACGATTATAGCGCCACCTTTTGTCCAATCTCCATGAAACTCTGCATGCTCCTTCAGCATGGTATGATATACATCAGGGGTCGGCAACAGGCGGCCCGCGGGCCAAAACTGGCCCGCCAGCAATATTTTCTGGCCTGCCGGATAATTTTGGAATTCCGTTTTTTTTTTTTTTTTTTTTTATCAGCCTATTTTTATTTTACAATAACGGTTTACAAACAGGCGCCATGTATCATTCGTTCAATAGTCTTTTTCAAAGTAAAAACAAATTAAAAAAACGACTTGTTTGTCCATTATTTCCTGAACTAAAATGAAAAAAAACGAATAACGTTTTCCGTTTTTCTGATTGTGCGCTCAGATCAAAAATAGAAAGAATGAATAACGGGTATAGACTATCAGACATATACGAATAAAATCATTTTAAACAGATCAAGTACTATTGTGGTAACAGATTACAGCCATTTTAATAAGGGTGTGAATATAGCAATCATGCTCTCCTGTAAGTCTCATTCGCTTACAGTCCGACTTTTGAACTTTTTTATTATTATTTATTCGGGTATAACACACTGATAAATAATATGTATTACCTGATAAAAAATATTTGCACTAAATGCTGCACAAAACTATTCCACTACTTGAGATAAGCCGTAGCCGCGCGCATCTGACAATTTAGGGTTCAAACACTCGCATGAGCGGCTGATCTGCAAACCACACATACTTAACAGTGTTAAATTTGAAAATACTGTTTGATAGAACTGCTTTGTTACCACAGTTATCTGCGTGCTTCCTCAGCGATGAAGTTCCACATTTGCGGCTATCCAACAAGAAAATGCATGCAGCAAGTCTTTCACAATATTTTCTTCAGATAACTCCAAATTTCTCCCACACACTGGACTTGATTTTTTTATGACTTTTGTCGACAACTTTACAATCCCCACTAGCTATTCTTTTCTTCAACTCCTCAGCATCCATCTCAACAACTGCAGAACGCGGCATCGCGCGCGGTTATGAGGAATTTTTAAAAGTGAAAGTAGTAACGTTATAGGTCCTGCAGGGCGTGGCGCGTGGGCACAAATAAATGTGGATTTTTAATTATTTTATCAACTTGAAATACAGCCATATTTTTGTAGATGTGTTCCTAAAAATATGCAGATTTTACATTTGCATGTGATTGTTTTAAACCCGTGTGTATGTTGCTTGAGGGATTTGAGTGATAGACTTTGCCCTATTTAATTTGTTATTTATATTTCATAATTTTTTTTCTGTGACATTTTTTTTCTCTGCTGACAGTAATAAATAATATTTATATTGACACAAACACAATTTTTGTATAGCATTTATAATTGTTATAGGCTACTTATTCTCTCTCTTTCTGTTAGAGACATTTGAATGAGAGATTCTGGAAATGAGATCTAAATTTTGCGGACCTGTCAGGTCGGGATATAAAAAGCGGGTGAACACAGAGTGTATTTTAAGCGGTTTAATATCCATAGGCCTACTCCGTCTAGCTGGCCCGCCATCTACTGGCTAAAAAAATATTGGCCCGCGGCCAAAGTTACTTGCCGACCCCTGATATACATCTTGTTCGTCTTGAGCCAAACGGTCTAGGAGTTATGAGCAATTTAGTACTTTTGGTTGCTGTAGCGCCACCTATGGGCCAAACGGGGTCATACTCTGATAGGTTGTCCCCATATTTGAGGCCTACCATATGGGCGAGTTTCAAGTCTCTAGGCCTTACGGTTTGGGCTACACGATGCATTTTAGGTTTTTTTTTTTTTTTTCAAATAGCAATTGACCCTTCGCGTGGAGCTTGATTGACAGGTGTTCTAACCAATTATACTTCGCCATCCGCCATTTTGTCCGAAAAAGCAGCCAGTAGAGTTGGGAGGATTTGAACTTGGTAAAATGAATATACTGACGCCTTTCCGCGGTTAAAACAACATTACTTCTTATGTTCGTTCATGTTTATTTGATGCTATAAATGAACTAGAAGGAAGAGATGATCGGATCACGAGCAGCTTTAACGGATGCTCTACAGCGATCTGTCATGGCACATTAAAGAGCCACAAAACGGTATTTATTGTTTAAATTTCTTTCAAAAAATGACCACATTTGAAAGCTGAGACTTTGTTTAATATGTTTAATATCAAAAGTAACCGAAAAGTAACCTGGTCTGTCCTGTCTGTCCGCGTGTTGTCAGTCTCCTCTCTGCTCCGTGATGTATTTTTCACTGCGTGAGAACATGGTGAGAGCATGAGAGCGGCGTAGCTTGTCGGAACATAGCGACAGTAACTAAGGAGGGCGGGTCTTTGCGAAGGGTCAATTACAATAGGTTTTCAGCACTTCGTGCTTGAACACCTAATTATTTTCTGATTGGGTAACAACACCAGATGAGACGCGCTTTCCTGCCGGTCCAGAGTTTTGGGCGCTGCGGCATATTAAATATATTACAAATAGTATTTCAGCGTGAGAAATGCAATGTGTGGCGGGAGAGCGTGACAAAAGACCGAAATGAGTGACTGTCACACTCAATGCGTGACACTTGAGAGAGCCCTGAGGTTTTGTGTTGCAATCAATAACATTTCGGCATCGGTATACTCCGGTTCATAAAGGTATCCCTTTGGCGTTGTGCTAAAATTACTTTCATCATCATCTGTTCCGTCTGACATTGTGCTAAAATTGGTTTCATCATCAGAAGTTTCGCAGTCAGATGTTGTCAGCGAGTCGCGCTATAGAGAGCCTAAGTCCCGCCCCTCCGCTTCCGGCTCATGGGACCTTGTTTCGGAAAAAATATGCATGGAAGTCAATGGGGAGAGACAAGTTATCTTTTTATTCCGTCTGAACTGTGCCCTGAATTACACATATGATGTTTGTCAATTTAAAAGATAATTATGAAAGTCAAGAAAGTCGCAGTTTGTCATAAAACAGAAGAGTAACATTTAGATTTATGTGAAAATCGCGCAATGAACTACATCTCTCGTCTCGTCACTAAGCTCGTGTGTGTGCAGTCTGGTACAAAACATGACGGCGAAACGTTACGATTATAAGGTAAGACTATAGAAAACATGACAGATGTTACCTTCAGTAAAGTTAGCTTCATTCATTGAGAGAAAAGCTATGCCGTCTCATGCGCCTTTTGGGTTTTGTAGTCTTTGTAATTACGTATTTTCACAGTCTTATATCGCAACAGTTTTACATCAAACTGCAACTTTTTTTTACTTTAAAATGTATCGTTTAAATTGCCAAACATCATATGTGTAATTCAGGGCACAATTCAAACGAGATCAAAAAATTTGTTGTCTCTCGCCATTGACTACCATACAATATTTTTCCGAGTTTAGGTCCCATGGTGGCCAACCGGAAGGGGAGGGACTTAGGCTCTCTATTAACAGCTGATCCGAACGTGCTCTCTGTTGACGTTGACAGCAGCGCGGATTGATAGAAATGGAAAGAAAATAGTGCCGATTAAAAACTGAGGTATGAATTTTGTCCCGGCGTGTTTTTTGTGTGGTAAATTAATCAAGCTTTGAAACGCAAATAATTTTTTCACGTAAAAACGCACAGTTTTGTGGCCCCGGAAACTAACCGGGAGTACTTTCTTGAAAAACTTCCAGCGGCCAGAACTCTGACCAGCGAGGCGACTACAGAGTGGGTCAGTGTGTATGCACTATAGTGCTGGTAAGGATTGCATACAACTTCATGTCTTAAATGGCGAACTAACCCTTTAATGTGCGTTACAAGATACACAAGATTTACATAAATACAATAAAAAATACAGCCAATTAAATTGCCAAAAAAAGTTGTTTGCCTATCTTGACCAGAACACTCCTGTAAAAGAGATTTTAATCTCAGTGAGGTTTTTCTCCTGGTTAAATAAAGGTGAGAATCACACACACACACACACACACACACACACACACACACACATCTCTCTCACACACACACTCACGCTAATCTGCGGAAGATCGAGCAGATCCTGTGGCTGATCCTCATCTTCCTCATCTTCCTCATCACTTCTGTCAGGTTCTACAACAACACCAGACCAGCTTTAGCGCTACACCTCAAACATCTTCACACTGAGACTAGCATAGAGAGATTACCGACCGCGGAGGCCCTCAGGAGCCCGAACACACACGACACGAGGAACAGCGCGATACACACGTGCGGAAGCAGAGGGTTCGAGTCCGGAATCCCGTCCATCACTGCCCAGCACTTTCACTTTACTCACTTTCACTTTCCGTTTCACTGCAGATCCACTGCACGTCATAAAACTTCATGATGTTTATGGTTTGTATCTAATTAATTAGCAAGGATCTGAATCATGTAATAGTTGCCACGGATACAGAAATGTCAGAGATTAAAAACGAAACTCTCCAGAAACTTTTTCTACAATCCCTCATCATGAATATTAATTAGATATCGTGGCGTTCGCCGCTCTGATTGGCGCTCGCCGTCAAAGGCGCATCTGTGCTGTCCAATGAGAACACAGAGCGCGATTCACCTGCTAGTGTGTGTGAGTCTGCGCGCCTCCGGGTCAGAACCGGCTCGGCTGGGCTGGGTCCTCGCGGGGTCGCGCTCTGGTGAGGTCGAGAGGTCAGTGCTGTGAGCAGAGCTCTTCCGGGTCACACTGGGCTTCTTCTGCAGCCAGAGATCCAGAGA
>CM070830.1:41151315-41173815 GCA_036326025.1 Chrosomus eos | reverse complement strand
CGGACCGTGTTAGGAAGATTGTTCCAGAGTTTTGGTGCTAAATAGGAAAAGGATCTACCGCCAGCAGTCGATTTAGATATTCTAGGTATTATCAACTGGCCAGAATTTTGAGATCGCAATAGACGTGCAGGACTATAATGCGTTAAGAGCTCGCTCAAGTACTGGGGAGCTAAACCATTTAGTGCTTTGTAAGTAATCAGCAATATTTTAAAATTTATACGATGTTTAATAGGCAGCCAATGCAGTGTTGACAGAACCGGGCTAATATGGTCATACTTCCTGGTTCTGGTAAGAACTCTAGCGGCTGCATTTTGAACTAGCTGTAGTGTGTTTAATAAGCGTGCAGGGCAACCACCCAGTAGAGCATTACAATAATCTAGCCTTGAGGTCATGAGTCTAGGTACAATAATCTAGTCGTAAGCGTCTCGGCTGCGTGGAGTAAGCGTCTCGGCTGCGTGGAGTAAGCGTCTCGGCTGCGTGGAGTAAGCGTCTCGGCTGCGTGGAGTAAGCGTCTCGGCTGCGTGGAGTAAGCGTCTCGCAGAGGTGTATAGTCCAGGTGCCAGAAAGCAGAAATCCTGTCCAGCAGCTGTTCCAACCATCACTAAACCAGCTCCTCTACCAGGTAGATGAGCTCGTTAGTGAAAACACCTGTTCTAGATGTAGAGGCAGATCCAAAAACATGGCAGGATTTTTACTTTCTGGCACATGGACTATACACGTCTGGCGTCTCGGCTGCGTGGATTAAGCGTCTCGGCTGCGTGGAGTAAGCGTCTCGGCTGCGTGGAGTAAGCGTCTCGGCTGCGTGGAGTAAGCGTCTCGGCTGCGTGGAGTAAGCGTCTCGGCCACGACGGCTGCGTGTCGTGTCCGTTTTTATTTCGGCTCCCATGTTAAAGGGTACCTATTATGGCATTTAAAATGTTCCTAATAATGTTCTGGGAGTCCCCAACAACAGTTTTACATGCATGCAATGACAAAAATTACTTTTGTTGTCTTATAATATGCATTTATTTTTACCTGATTTGCTCACCGACTCACTAATGATTCGTTTGACGACTCATTTGTCCAAACCCCTCCTTTGCGTGACGCTAATCGGCGGTGATTGGTCAGATGACCCAATCAGTTATATTTTGAGTTAGCCCAAAGCTTAAACATATTGATAAAGCACTGCAGTACTACAATACGCTTCACATAATTTCACATATTTCAAAAAACAAAAAAAATGACATTGGAGACCAGAAGCTGCTGAGCGTAACTCTCACTCTCTCACACAAACACACGCACGCACGCACGCAAACACACACACACACACACACACACACACACACACACCACACACACACACACACACACACACACACACACACATAAAAGCAACAATTATTAATAGTACTTACAGGTTGTGATTCGGAGGAGGAAGCTGATCCAAATAAACTTGGTATTGAACCTTCCTATATCAGCCGACTCGCGAATCCACACTTGAAAGCATTTGTGTTTGTGAAGCGATCCTCATTAAAATAACGCGAACACAGCTCAAGGTGGCTATACTTGTGTGGTATAGTTGTAAATATAAACTCTAGCCACTGAGTCTTCACGTGCTTGTCACTGGGCAGTGAAAAAAAAAGTTTGCTTTTGATTCGCACTTCAGAACAGAGTCTCGTCGACATGTTGTTGTCAGGTTTCTCTGTCTGCTCGGCGCGCGCACTGAGTGGGCGTGTCGAATTCAAATAACTTGTACAAGTGACGTACGAAAGCTAGAGAGAAAGCATCGTTTGTCTATCGATTCATATCAGCGACTCAGAGTCGACTCTTACTTTTGAGAGACAATAACTTTGTATACGGTGAACTTTCATACTTAAAACTGTGCAGGATGTTTTTGTTCACTTAGATCAGAGGTCTTCCCTCCTGCTCCTGGAGAGCCACTGTCCTGCAGAGTTTAGTTCCAACCTGCTTCACCACACCTGCCTTTGAATACTCAAGCGATTCTGAAGTGCTTAATGAGCTGATTCAGGTGTGTTTGATTAGGGTTGGAACTAAACTTTGCAGGACAGCGGCTCTCCAGGAGCAGGAGTGAAGACCTCTGACTTAGATCTATGTTACACACTACATGAAAGGTAATTTTCAAAATTCCATGATAGAGGTACCCTTTAACAGGTTAAGGCCTCATTATGCTTCTGCGTCAACTCCACGGCGTAGCTACGCCAATACACTGCTACGGCGTCGTGGCCGTTTTGTGTTGCATCGCATATAATCTGACCCAGGGTTTTTCCTGCATAGACAATTATGAGGCGGCCGCCTCCACAAAAATTTCGTGCCGCCTCCGCCTCTCGACAAAACTCGTACAGACAGTCACGTGCTCATATACACTTTATCCACCGTGACAGTTCTGTCGCGATTCCCGCTTGTGTCCATTCTCTAACCGGGTAGTTTGCCGATAGTGCTGCACGGATCATAATCCGGGTCGAGCGGGCCGAGTAATAAAAACATTCCATTCAATCGAGGGTGGATGACAGCTAAATGAGTGTAATAAAGACACGGAACTCCCATCATGGTACCTAATGTACGGACGGTAACAAAGTTGCGCTGTTGAGTCTCGCGCAGTTATTTATTAACATTAATTATAGTTAAGAAACAATATATAGGCTACACACGACCAGAGTGCTGTTTTCCTGAATGCCATCACGATTGAAACCGAGATATTAATTTCATAACAGTTCAATAAACAAACATTTTTAGACTGTTTTTGTTCTGTTTTAGCAGCGAAAATAGTTCCAAACAACAGAACCATATCGCGTCTCACAGCAACACTCATCCATGATTCATTACTGAATCTTTCAGCGTTTTGAACTAATCGCTTGAGTCAAAGATTCAATTGCCCATTATTAAACCGCCTCATTCTGAATCAATCAGCCGTTTGAATGAATCGTTTACATTAATGACTCAATGACTCGCTCATTAAGACGGCCGCCTGCCCCCTCCTACTGGCGGTTTAGTTTCAAAGTATCATTCTTTTCAACATTCCTTGTATATTCAAAAAATATTCAAAATAATCTCATTTAATACAGTTATAATTTTTTAATGTAAATTATTTAATTTGATTGGTAACAGCCTAGTGTCTTATTATTTTAATTGAATGTATTGATAAAATGTAAGAATTTTAAATGAAATTTAGAGCATACATTAAATAAAATTAGGGGGAAAATGCCCTTTATAAAGGTACAAAAAATTATTCCGATAAGAGTGTTTTCAAAAATGAAATATTGACAGTAAGTTTAAAGGGAGTAAAGCCTCTGTTTAGGCTATAAAGAAAATGTAATTTTGCCAAAAGAAGAACTTTTAATTTAAATAAATGTTAATTGTGTGATATGTTACCATATTATCATGCTTAATTTAATAATTGTAATGTGATGATCAGATGCATATCTAAATCAAAGAATATGGGTGGTTGGTGGGTGGATTATTATTTATTTTTAACAACAGATTCGAGTGACTCAAAGTGCACCAGATTAATGAATTTATCTTTAAAATGTACAAAATTTTCAACCGGGGGGGCATGCCCCCGGACCCCCCTAGTGTTACAATTTTACCACCTCCACCCCATTTTGAGCCAGGAAAAACCCTGATCTGACCAATCATAGCACTTGCGGGCTGCGTCGCCTCGACGCGTAATTACAATTTTTTTGGAGGTGCACGTTGAGCTATGCGTAGGGGGCGGAGAGGGGTTCGCGGGGTACGCCATCGATTCAACGCAGAGGCATAAAACAGGCTTTAGAGCTTGCAGACTGCTGGCGTGACACGCACGGCATGCTAGAAATAGAACCTCTTTTTAGAACGCCTATTTTTCACGCGTCACGCAAGCGTGTTTGAAGCGTTTCCAGGCAAAATAGAATAGGAAAAGATGTTTGTTATTTTGTACACGAATACATATTAATAAATTACATTTTGATGGTTGAAAGTCTAGGTTTTGACAAAAAGTCAGATATAAATATAATTTATTTATAAATAATGCACCTGTAAATACAGAACGAAATATTCTGTAGTCTATTTTGCTGTCAATACTGCTGACAGTGTCTTTATCAGTAGGCTTTATATTTATGCTTAACATGAAGTATAGTCACCTATGAAGTCACCTAGCAGCAGCGCCGCGTCAGACATGTTTCTGGTGTGCAAAGACACTGGCTGCGTGGCGTGAGCGTGGCGTTTCTGTGTCTTTGCACACCAGAAACGTGTCTGACGCGGCGCTGCTGCTAGGTGACCTACAGGGAGGGCTGTCTCAGGACATAGGCGCCGTTTATACATAAATGCATATATATATATATAAACATAAATATTTAGTCTACTACTGATACAGCAAAGACAACGTCGGCAAAATAGGCTAGCTTCTCGTTCTATATTGACAGGTGCAATCTTTGAAAACCGATTATTTTTTTATTATATTTATATCTGCATTTGACAAAACCTATAGACTTTCAAAAATAAAGATGTAATTTATTAATATGTATTCGTGTCTAAATGACATATCTTTTCCTAATTCTATTTTGCCTGGAAACGCTTCCAACATGCTTGCGTGTCGCGTGAAAAAAAGGCGTTGGTTCTATTTCTAGCATGCACGCGTTTCGGCGTAGCTCGAGCCGCGCGTGTCACGCAGTGTGCCGACTCTAGCCTGTTAACATGGGAGCCAAATAAAAACGCTCACGCCACGCAGCCAGTGTGTCCCCGGCCTAATTCACGAGGTTTCCTACATGCGCTCCGTGTGCACGTGTGACGCTGATGTTGCGCGATGTTAATCATGTGGCGCCGAGGGCATTGGACCGGCATAAAATCGCCTTTTGTCTGACTGACCGGCCAGTTCCGTTCACCAGCCGATCAACCGGGGCATCTCTAGCTATAGGAAGTGTTCCCGGTTCCGAACTGACCTAGTTCATGCAGCAATCATGTTGTGTGTGTGTGTGTGTGTGTGTGTGTGTGTGTGTGTGTGTGTGTGTGTGTGTGTGTGTGTGTGTGAGTGAGTGTGAGTGAGTGTTTTAACAGTAAGTTTTCTGTTCTCTTTGTCTGGCTCATGTGTCTGTTGTATTGTTTTGTTTTCTAGACTGAATGGAAGCAGCACAGGAAGACGGTTCTGATGTGTCTGGAGAAATTCCTGCAGCAGACACACACACTCTCCGATCAGACACACACACTCTCCGATCAGACTCACACACTCTCCGATCAGACTCACACACTCTCCGATCAGACTCTCACACTCTCCGATCAGACTCTCACACTCTCCGATCAGACTCTCACACTCTCCGATCAGACTCTCACACTCTCCGATCAGACTCTCACACTCTCCGATCAGACACACACACTCTCCGATCAGACTCTCACACTCTCCGATCAGACTCTCACACTCTCCGATCAGACTCACACACTCTCCGATCAGACTCACACACTCTCCGATCAGACTCTCACACTCTCCGATCAGACTCACACACTCTCCGATCAGACTCTCACACTCTCCGATCAGACTCCACCACAACTCACTCTCCGATCAGACTCACACACTCTCCGATCAGACTCACACACTCTCCGATCAGACTCTCACACTCTCCGATCAGACTCTCACACTCTCCGATCAGACTCACACACTCTCCGATCAGACTCACACACTCTCCGATCAGACTCACACACTCTCCGATCACTAACTACACACACCCCGATCAGACTCTCACACTCTCCGATCAGACTCTCACACTCTCCGATCAGACTCACACACTCTCCGATCAGACTCACACACTCTCCGATCAGACTCCACACTCTCCGATCAGACTCACACACTCTCCGATCAGACTCTCACACTCTCCGATCAGACTCACACACTCTCCGATCAGACTCACACACTCTCCGATCAGACTCACACACTCTCCGATCAGACTCACACACTCTCCGATCAGACTCACACACTCTCCGATCAGACTCACACACTCTCGATCAGACTCCACACTCTCCGATCAGACTCACACACTCTCCGATCAGACTCACACACTCTCCGATCAGACTCACACACTCTCCGATCAGACTCTCACACTCTCCGATCAGACTCACACACTCCCGATCAGACTCTCACACTCTCCGATCAGACTCACACACTCTCCGATCAGACTCACACACTCTCAGAGAGTGCTGATGATGTCTGGATGCGCTTCCAGCAGATGTTGCGGCAGCAGAGCGTCTCTCACACTCTCACACACACACACTCGCATCAGAGCGTCTCACACACACACTCGCAGCAGAGCGTCTCACACACACACTCGCAGCCGCTCGTCCTGTTGCTGGATGACAACTTCTACTACCAGAGCATGAGGTTCCAGATCCACCAGCTGGCGAGGAAGTGTAGGTGCAGCTCCTGTGTTTCTGAGGCGGCAGCTGGAGAGTGTGTGTGCTGATGTCCTGTGTGTGTTTGTATGTGTGTGTTGGACAGACGGTGTGGGCTTCTGCCAGGTGTTCCTGCACTGTCCGCTGCAGGTGTGTGTCCAGAGGAACCGGCAGAGATCTCAGCGAGTCCCTGAGGAGGTGCTGGTCCAGGTGTGTGAGCGCATGGAGCCTCCGAACGAGAGCCGGAACCGCTGGGAGCAGCAGAGCCTCACACTGGACGGGTCCGAGAGCCTCGCCAACCGAGACCTGTGGGTCAAACACACACACACACACACACACGGCTCCGAGAGCCTCGCAGACCGAGACCTGTGGGTTCAGCGCTTCACTTTGTCACATTTTATGTTGTTACAGCCTTATTCCAAAATGGATTAAATTCATTATTTTCCTCAAAATTCTACAAACAATACCCCATAATGACAACGTAAAAGAAGTTTGTTTGAAATATTTGCAAATTTATTAAAATTGAAAAAAATCACATGTACTTAGTAAGTATTCACAGGCTTTGCTCAATACTTTGTTGAAGCACCTTTGGCACCAATAACAGCTTTTTGAAAAGTGTTTTTGAGTATGATGAACCTTGGCACACCTGCTTTTGGGCAGTTTCTGCCATTCAGAACCTCTCAAGCTCCATCAGGTTGGATGGGGAGCGTCGGTGCACAGCCATTTTCGGATCTCTCCAGAGATGTTCAATCTCCCAGTTCCTCATCTTTCCCTCGATCCTAAAGAGTCTCCCGGTTCCTCATCTTTCCCTCGATCCTGACGAGTCTCCCAGTTCCTCATCTTTCCCTCGATCCTAAAGAGTCTCCCGGTTCCTCATCTTTCCCTCGATCCTGACGAGTCTCCCGGTTCCTCATCTTTCTCTCGATCCTGACGAGTTTCCCGGTTCCTCATCTTTCTCTCGATCCTGACGAGTCTCCCGGTTCCCCATCTTTCCCTCGATCCTAAAGAGTCTCCCGGTTCCTCATCTTACCTCGATCCTAAAGAGTCTCCCGGTTCCCCATCTTTCCCTCGATCCTAAAGAGTCTCCCGGTTCCCCATCTTTCCCTCGATCCTAAAGAGTCTCCCGGTTCCTCATCTTTACCTCGATCCTGACGAGTCTCCCAGTTCCTCATCTTTCTCTCGATCCTGACGAGTCTCCCGGTTCCTCATCTTTCTCTCGATCCTGACGAGTCTCCCAGTTCCTCATCTTTCCCTCGATCCTGACGAGTCTCCCGGTTCCTCATCTTTCCCTCGATCCTAAAGAGTCTCCCGGTTCCTCATCTTTCCCTCGATCCTAAAGAGTCTCCCGGTTCCTCATCTTTCCCTCGATCCTAAATAGTCTCCCGGTTCCTCATCTTTCTCTCGATCCTGACGAATCTCCCAGTTCCTCATCTTTCCCTCGATCCTGACGAATCTCCCAGTTCCTCATTTTTCCCTCGATCCTAAAGAGTCTCCCGGTTCCTCATCTTTCCCTCGATCCTAAAGAGTCTCCCGGTTCCCCATCTTTCCCTCGATCCTAAATAGTCTCCCGGTTCCTCATCTTTCCCTCGATCCTGACGAGTCTCCCGGTACCTCATCTTTCTCTCGATCCTGACGAGTCTCCCGGTTCCTCATCTTTACCTCGATCTTAAAGAGTCTCCCGGTTCCCCATCTTTCCCTCGATCCTGACGAGTCTCCCGGTTCCTCATCTTTCTCTCCATCCTGACGAGTCTCCCAGTTCCTCATCTTTCCCTCGATCCTAAAGAGTCTCCCAGTTCCTCATCTTTCCCTCGATCCTGACGAGTCTCCCGGTTCCTCATCTTTCCCTCGATCCTGACGAGTCTCCCGGTTCCTAATCTTTCCCTCGATCCTGACGAGTCTCCCGGTTCCTAATCTTTCCCTTGCAGATGGTTGTTGTTCTGGAAGGTTCTCAGGTCTGATTGGTGGAGAGCTGCAGAGATGGTTGTTCTTCTGGAAGGTTCTCAGGTCTGATTGCTGGAGAGTTGCAGAGATGGTTGTTCTTCTGGAAGGTTCTCCGGCCTGATTGGTGGAGAGCTGCAGAGATAGTTGATCTTCTGGAAGGTTCTCAGGTCTTATTGGTGGAGAGTTGCAGAGATGACTGTTAGGTTCTCAGGTCTGATTGGTGGAGAGCTGCAGAGATGGTTGTTCTTCTGGAAGGTTCTCAGGTCTGATTGGTGGAGAGTTGCAGAGATGACTGTTAGGTTCTCAGGTCTGATTGGTGGAGAGCTGCAGAGATGGTTGTTCTTCTGGAAGGTTCTCAGGTCTGATTAGTGGAGAGCTGCAGAGATGGTTGTTCTTCTGGAAGGTTCTCAGGTCTTATTGGTGGAGAGTTGCAGAGATGACTGTTAGGTTCTCAGGTCTGATTAGTGGAGAGCTGCAGAGATGGTTGTTCTTCTGGAAGGTTCTCAGGTCTGATTGGTGGAGAGCTGCAGAGATGGTTGTTCTTCTGGAAGGTTCTCAGGTCTGATTGGTGGAGAGCTGCAGAGATGGCTGTTCTTCTGGAAGGTTCTCAGGCCTGATTGGTGGAGAGCTGCAGAGATGGTTGTTCTTCTGGAAGGTTCTCAGGCCTGATTGGTGGAGAGTTGCAGAGATGGTTGTTGTTCTGGAAGGTTCTGAGGCCTGATTGGTGGAGAGCTGCAGAGATGGTTGTTCTTCTGGAAGGTTCTCAGGTCTGATTGGTGGAGAGTTGCAGAGATGGTTGTTTTCTGGAAGGTTCTCAGGCCTGATTGGTGAAGAGCTGCAGAGATGGTTGTTCTTCTGGAAGGTTCTCAGGCCTGATTGGTGGAGAGCTGCATAGATAGTTGATCTTCTGGAAGGTTCTCAGGCCTGATTGGTGGAGTGTTGAGATAGTTGATCTTCTGGAAGGTTCTCTTCTCTCCACAGAGAAATGCTGGAGGTCTGCCAGAGTGACCATCGGGTTATTGGTCTCCTCCCTGACTGAGGCTTTCCAAATCATGTCCAATCAACTGAAGTCACCACAGGTGGACTCCAATCCAGATGTAGAAGCATCTCAAGGATGATCAGTGGAAATCGGATGAACCTGAGCTCATGACAAAGGCTGTGAATACTTATGCACGTGATATACATATATATATTTATATATATATATATATATATATATATATATATATATATATATATATATATATATATTATATATATATATATTAATTTTTGATAAATTTGCAACGATTTCAAACAAACTTCTTTCACGTTGTCCTTATGGGGTATTGTTTGTAGAGGGAAAATCATTAATTTAATCCATTTTGGAATAAGGCTGTAACATAACAAAATGTGGCAAAAGTGAAGCTTAGCGGGGTTGAGGCTGGTTAGTACCTGAATGGGAGACTCCTGAGAAAACCAGGTTACTGCTGTAAGAGGTGTTAGTGAGGACAGTAGGGGGCGCTCACCCTGTACTCTGTGTATGTGTCCTAACGTCCCAGTGTAGTGATGGGGACATTATACTGTCAAAGAGCACCGTCCTTCGGATGAGACGTTCAACTGAGGTCCTGACTCTCTGTGGTCATTAAAAACCTTTTTCTGGTAAAGAGTAGAGGTGTAACCCCGGGGTGGTGTGTGTGTGTGTGTGTGTGTTGTGTGTGTGTGTGTGTGTGTGTGTTGTGTGTGTGTGGTGTGTGTGTGTGTGTGTGTGTGTGTGTGTGTGTGTGTGTGTGTGTGTGTTCTGGTGGTGTTAAAGGAGAGATTCCCTGATATGATTGTAAAGCGCTTTGGGTGTGAAAGCACTATATAAATGCTTCATTCATACATTCAATACTTTCCGGATGCACTGTAGGGTGTCATCAGAGAAGAGATGCTGCAAGAGATGCTGGTCCGTTTTGATTTCATGGTGACTTTAAAGGTGCCCTTGAATGTTTTTTTTTAATTATTTTATAATGTTTCCTGGGTTGCCCTTATAATGTTAGTATGTTTTTTAGATCAAAAATAGTCATAATTTAGAAATAAAAGGCATTTTTCCTAGCCTGATTTTAGCCTCTGATTTGAACGCTCTGTTTGAAGGGGCGTGTCTGCTGTGGGACTCAGTGTAACCGGGCCACTGCTGTGATTGGCTGCTGTGGGACTCAGTGTAACCGGGCCACTGCTGTGATTGGCTGCTGTGGGACTCAGTGTAACTGGCCACTGCTGTGATTGGCTGCTGTGGGATTCAGTGTACCGGCCACTGCTGTGATTGGCTGACATGCTTGCATATGAAATTGCTACGTACATGTGAAACTCTCGAATACTTTTACTACAGATATTATACGTTTTTACTATTACAGCTATCGAGATTAACGAATCGAGAGATGTTTTTAAAGTATTTAGATCTATTCCCATCACATAAAATCTTGCCGTGATGAGCATTGAGCATGACAGTCTGTTGATCACGAGACTGAAGATCTTATTATTGCAAAGCAGTTTCTGCACTCTCTCTAATGCTTTCACCAATGCGAACACGATGATGTACAGTAAGAGCTTCGTTGTGCAGTAACCCGTGCGTCATTGATTTCATAACGAGTTGTCCAGATAAACTTGCGCTGTGTGGAAAGATTGTTCTTTGATCGCTTTCTGTATATAATTTATTCACTATAAAAAAAGTTTTTTTTTCATCCTACTAAAAGAAACGATGTGAAGTTGATATTTTAGTCACTGGTTTGACTTACTGATGCATAAACAGTATTAAACGATTTTGAGAGAAAGATTACCTGTCTGAACTTGAACAATTACACACCAGAAAGTGTTGCTTGGTAGCTTGATCCGAGGCCAGCTCTGTATTGGCCCAAGTTGAGGAAACAGTCGTCGGTGAAATGTTTGGAAATTTCCAGAGAAAATAAAATTAACCCATTGTTTCTTCAGTGGCTCGGATGAAGGAACTAAAAAATACTTTTGTGTTCATGTGTGCATCCAAACACTGAGCTACTGCCATGCTTCGGCTGCGCAGTGCCTGTCATTGAGGGCTGGCATATGCAAATCTTTGGAGCCGTACATATTAATGATCCCGCCTGTTGCGTCACAGTCGGTATTATGTGGAGATTCGCCTGTTTTTCAGGGGTGTTTTTTAAAAACGAGATTTAAATAAGGAGAAAACAATGGTGTTTGAGACTCACTGTATGTCATGTCCATGTACTGAACTCTTGTTATTTAACTATGCCAACATAAATTCAATTTCACATTCTAGGGCACCTTTAAATCCACAAATCGTCTGCCGTAATATTTGTGTGTTTAATTATCTCAGATGATGATTTCGTCCTTCTGTCTCCTGAAGGCAGAAGCTGATGGACTTGCTGGCGTCGGCGCTGGAAAACCCGTTGAGGCCCGTCCAGGACGAGTCTCAGCAGAAGGTCTGAAAAACTTATTTGCAATATATGGGAGTTTTTGCGAATTGGCATGTTTCCATTGGGCGAATTTTCCATTCGCAATTTCTATTGGCGCAACTTGAAGGGTAATGGCAACGCAGCTACTGTTACACACATCGCACAGAAACTCACCTTCACTTTTGTGGTTTGGGTTGGTTTCGTAAAAACTCAATTACAGTAGATGATTGTAGTCTGTAGTTATCAGACTCTGATGCGACCCTCTGTGTTTCAGGAGTCGGACCGACGGATCTGTGCGTCCAGCGCTCTCCATCGGGCTGATCGGACCTGCAGACGCCTGGTGTCTCACGCCGTGGCCTCGGCTCGCGGTACAGTACCAGTCATGCTAACCTCAGCTAATATGAGCCTAGTTCAGTTCAATGACGGCTGGTGTTGTGTGTTGTTGTTGTTGTGTCAGTATTGTCTGTGTTTGTTCAGAGTGTGTGTGATGCGTGTTTGTTAAGAGTGGGTGTGATGTTTCGGTTTTGCTGTGTCTCACAGAAGCGCAGGCGTCTCCAGATGTGCTGAAGGCTCTCGCTAAAGAACTGAACCAGATGAAGACTCGGTTCCTGCAGGATCTGAAGAAGGACCTTCCTCTTTTCCCTGAGGAGAAACTGCTGGCGTTCGAGCGCCATCACGGTCCGCAGGATCTGAAAAACTCCTATGAAGAAATGCAGGGAGGAACACACCAATGCTGCCAGAACACATGAAGAATACCAGAGGAACATCCCTGACCTCGAACACAGAGGAACACCAGAGGAACACCATGAGGAACACCAGAGGAACACATGAGGAACATCCCTGACCGACACATGAGAACACCAGAGAACACCAGAGAACACCAGAAGAACACATGAAGAACACCAGAGGAACACCATGAGGAACTACCAGAGGAACACCATGAGAACACAGAGAACACCATGAAGAACACATGAGGAACACCAAGGAACCATGAAACACATGAGGAACACCAGAGGAACACCATGAAGAATACCAGAGGAACACATGAGGAACACCATGAAGAACACCAGAGGATCACCATGAAGAATACATGAGGAACATCCCTGACTCCGAACACATGAGGAACACCATGAAGAATACATGAGGAAACACCAGAGGAACACCATGAAGAATACATGAGGAAACACCAGAGGAACACCATGAAGAACACCAGAGGAACACCATGAAGAACACCAGAGGATCACCATGAAGAATACCAGAGGAACACCATGAATAACACATGAGGAACACCAGAGGAACACATGAGGAACATCCCTGACTCCGAACACATGAGGAACACCATGAAGAATACATGAGGAACACCATGAAGAACACATGAGGAAACACCAGAGGAACACCATGAGGAACACATGAGGAACACCAGAGGAACACCATGAAGAACACATGAAGAACACCAGAGGATCACCATGAAGAATACCAGAGGAACACCATGAAGAACACATGAGGAACACCAGAGGAACACCATGAAGAATACAAGAGGAACACATGAGGAACACCATGAAGAATACCAGAGGAACACATGAGGAACACCAGAGGAACATCATGAGGAACATCCCTGACGTCTGAAATCCATCATTTATTACCTCTGTCAACTGGGTTTCTAAATACTGTAAATGTTTTCAATGCATCAGTCACAAACACTCAGATTCAGTATGACCGACAGACAATGAATCTGTATTATTGGGTCAGAGGTCACTGATGCTCATAGGGTTAAAGGTCAGTTAGGGTTAGAAAAGTCATAGTTCCTCAGATCAGGTTAACCACATTTTTCACTCAACTCATCGTTTGACTGTCTGAAATATTTGCTTTTTTAAATTGAAACGATTATTAAACATGCATTTATTCTGTCTTTAAACTGTTGGGTTTTTTTTTTTTTTCAAAACAATGGAAGAATTATGTATTTGGCCTGAGTCAATATATTCAATCGCTCCAGGTCGAGTATAATTTATGAAATATATACAATGCATAAATCATAATGCATTATTGTTTAATAAATGTATCCAATGATCCCTTTGACGAATCTCCATTTGGTTCCAGTTTGTGATAAATACATTCAGCGCTAGGATTATTTTACTAATTAACGGATGTGATTATAGATTATTACTAGTAAAATGGCATTGTTTGTGGTTTAGTTACTGTTGTATAATATAGGTGTTTGTGCGGTTTTCCGTGAGTTCCGCTGCTTGTTTCCCCCGGACAGGTTAGACAGTGACGCAGAGCCACAATGGCGCCCGGGTTCAGAATGCTGCGACAGGTCAGAACAAACTACAGACAACAGAACAAACTAATCACAACACGCTCGATATTAAAGCTTCAGCACACAACACGCCTGACACGGAGCGCAGACATATAACATCATATTTATGTGAAAATAACAGACTTTTGTGATGGGAGCGAAAGCCGAACATTTCATAACAAACATGTTTCATGACTGACATTCTGGGTTAGATCAATAAATGTTTGTTTCTTAAAGTCATGTTTCCATGTGATTGTTACAGGTTATTTTGATGAGTTTCAGTGTCTGATCTGTCGTTTATATTCGTGTGTTTCGACTGTCAAAATCTGATCGAGTCGAGTCTCCTTCAGTTATACAATATATTAATAGAGTTTCCCAGCAGCTTTTTTAATCAGGTGATTACAGTAACAGAGTGTTCGGAATTTACAGCAGATCTAGAATAAAGTTATTGTCCAGATAAAGTTAGTTTTTATTGATTCACTTCTGTTGTAAAGATAATTAGTTATCAACTTTACGACACCGTTCTAACAGAAAACAGAAACGTTTAATGTGTTCTGGCCGTTCATTTGCTCGATAACAGCTCGAGATTGATCAGTGTGTTCAAGACAGGTCACGTGATTAAACCCCTTCTGTAAACCAGAGATTCACACACATATTTACTGAAGTCCCCCTCAGAGTTTAAGATGATATTTCAATAAAATAACTACACATTTACTTTCATTTTTGTCTATAAATTGTGTCAGTATTTGTCCATGTCTGTAAATTTGAATATTTTATTGTCTTTTAAGGACTAAAGTTGGAAATCATCCAGCTGACAGAAAAGTTAAAGTTTAGTGTTCTAATAAATAATTCAATTTAATATGCAAAAATGCTTAATGGTCACATGACATACAGTTAAACAAATAAAAATGTTGATGTTTTGTTTTAAATTATTATTATTTTTACATTTTTATGATTTGCTTAGCAGTGTGTGTGTGTGTGCGCGCAGGTGTGTGATCATGTGACCCGCTCGCGCGCCCGCTGTCAGACTCATGTGTTCACGAGTCGCATCTCACGAAACCACCTCACCCTCGTTCACCACCTACAGATCTCTCCTCACATTAGAGACTCTGGGAGACACTCATCTCTCTACCTCACCACCTCTCTCACTCACTCTCACTCACTCACTCTCAAACTCCACTCTCACTCACTCACTTCACTACTCTCACTCACTCACTCACTCACTCACTCTCACTCACTCTCACTCACTCACTCACTCACTCTCACCACTCACTCACTCACTCACTCACTCACTCACTCACTCTCACTCACTCCTACTCACTCACTCTCACTCACTCACTCACTCACCCCACTCACTCACTCTCACTCACTCACTCACTCACTCCACTCACTCACATCACTCACTCTCACTCACTCCTCACTCACTCTCTACTCACTCACTCACTCTCATACTCACTCCTCACTCACTCACTCACTCTCACTCTCTCTCACACTCACTCACTCTCACTCACTCACTCACTCTCTCACTCACTCACATCACTCACTCACTCACTCACTCACTCTCCACTCACTCACTCTCACTCACTCACCACTCACTCTCACTCACTCACTCCACTCACTCACACTCACTCACTCACTCACTCACTCACTCTCACTCACTCTTACTCACTCTCTCACTCTTCACTCACTCACTCACTCTCACTCACTCACTCACTCTCTCACTCACTCACTCTCACTCACTCTCACTCTCACTCACTCTCACTCACTCACTCCTCACTCCACTACTCACTCACTCACTCATCCTCACTCACTCACTCACTCTCACTCACTCACTCACTCACTCACTCACTCACTCACTCACTCACTCACTCACTCTTACTCACTCTCACACACTTACTCACTCACTCACTCTCACTCACTCTCTCACTCACTCACTCACTCACTCACTCACTCACTCACTCACTCACTCTCACTCACTCACTCACACTCACTCACTCTCTCACTCACTCTCACACACTCACTCTCACTCACTCTCTCACTCACTCTCTGGCTGCGTTCCAGTCCAAAATTGACATGCCCTTCACTCGCTAACTTCCCTCGGTCTCGTTCACTCGGATGTACGTCATTGCTTACGTTGCACGAGTGCCCACTACTGGCGGAAACTGCAATGGGCTGAACTGGAACGTCCTAAGCCCTTGATCACTTGGAATCAGCTATGGAGTTGATTTATTATTTAAAAAATGTTCACTTTAAGAATTTGTTTAATGCAGCATTCAAATGTATATAGTGTGTTTGGGTTGTTTTACATTAAAAAAATATAATTAATAGATCATAGAGTTGTTTGTTGTGGTTATGATTAGACGAGATCTGTGGTGACGTCACAATCGTACTGCATTGTGGGCCATATGGTGCTTGAAGTGTACATATGAAGTAGACTCGCTCCCTCGGTCTAAATCGAGGGAACAAGTGTCTGTCCATATAAACTTCCCTCGTCCACTTCACGAAGTGGAACGCACTTCAAAATGGCGGCAGGGATTCCCCCGAGGGGAAGTGCTTAGGGAAGTTCGCAAGTGCGTGTCTAAAAGTGGACTGGAACGCAGCCTCTCACTCACTCACTACCATCACTCACTCACTCACTCACTCACTCACTCACTCACTCACTCACTCACTCACTCACTCACTCACTCACTCACTCACTCACACTCACCTCACTCACTCACTCACTCACTCACTCACTCACACTCACTCACTCCACTCACTCACTCACTCACTCACATCACTCACTCACACTCACTCACTCACTCACTCACTCACTCACTCACTCACTCACTCACTCACTCACTCATCACTCACTCACTCACTCACACTCACTCACATCACTCACTCACTCACTCATCCTCACTCACTCTCACTCATCTCTCACCACTCACTCACCTCACTCACTCACCACTCACTCACTCACTCACTCACTCACTCACTCACTCTCTCACTCACTCTTCTCACTCTCTCACTCACTCACTCACTCACCTCACTCACTCACTCACTCACTCACTCACTTCACTCACTCACTCACTCACTCACTCACTCTCACTCACTACTCACTCACTCACTCACACTCATCTCATCTCACTCACTCACTACTTCACTCACTCACTCTCACTCACTCCTCTCACTCACTCTCTCACTCACTCTCACCATCTATCACTCACTGTAAGAGCCTGGTATTGTTTTATTCTATGAGCACATTCTTTTGGTTACTTACGGTAATTAAGGCACCTGGTGGTGGAGGAAGTGAGACTATATCATCTTATCACCTGTGAGGTTCGTGAGGAAGTTAGGGGTGACGGGGAAGTCTTATTTTGTTGACCGCTGTAGAACACACGTTTAATGCCGTTTGGACACCATTTCGTATACCAGTGAAACAATAATGAAATGTATTGGACATACAACCTTGTTCATCTCTAACACGAATAAATCTACAAAACGCAGTCTTTGGATTCAGGTTCATTGAAGCGCGTCTGGCAATTAGTTTCCCCTGTTCAGTCTCTCGGCCGACAAATTATTTTGGCTTTCAGATTGTCGCCCATATTTGTCAACAAAATCACGATAAACTTGGAAAAGAAACCACGCACACTGGAGGCCGTTATTCACTCACGGACATACGGGATCGGCCATTGAGATCACACACACGGACGGATCCATCCGAATATGCTGGAGAACGGCGGCTGTGCGAGAGCATCGAAACACAAACAGTGGTATGTAACCTGCGTTTCGTACTGTTACGGCTTGATTTGGATGGTAGTTTGAACGGGTTACTGCCACTTGAAGTTTGGTGTTGCTGTTGTTTGGATCGGGTCGATTGCCGCGGATCGTGTTTGTGTTTGGAGCGAACAGCTGGCTTATGTGTGTGTGGTGTGGCTTCAGCGCGTTGGTTATTATATCGTGCCTCAGGCTGCACGTAATCGCTGTGGCTATTGGTGTCGTTGGCTTTACGTTGGATTCATACTGCGATGTTCAGTTGCATCTGTGTGTATGTACAAGATGAGTGGATCAAGGGCTGGTTCAGCTTCATCTAATATGGAGAAAAGAAAAATCATTCTGACTGAAAAGGCTCTGGCAAGCAGGATTGAGTCAATTCAAAAACAGCGTAAAAAGGAAGTAGGCAAATTAAAGAGCCAGATATTGTCTCTCAAAGAGCTCATGAGAGATGATCAAAATGCTTCACAAGTTAAAGCACAGTTTGATGTCCTGTTGCAATTGTCTGAAAATGCCACTGCATTGCACACATCTTTGATGCCTTTAATTCCCCCTGATGAACAGGAGAGACAAAAGGCATGGTTCACAAGCATCACTGAATACAGCCAAGGGTTTTTTAAGGATGCCAGAGTGTGGATTTCAGAAACCAACAGGCCTCGTTCAGAGCTAACTCATAACGTTGAGTGTGACCAGGAAGTTCTGTTAGGGGATGAAATTGGGATTCATGATGACGTAAAAGGAGGACAACGGCATCCATCTTCTCAACATGATGACCAGGATGACATATTGCCATGTGACAGTATATCAAACCTAAGCAGTAGAAAACAGGGTTCAAAATCAAATGTTTCTACTACATCATCTGCACGTATAAGAGCAGAGGCTGAAATGGCTGCTCTGCTTGCCCGTCAAAGTTTGTTGAAGGAAAAACATTCTCTTGAGGAACAGGAAGAGAAACTAAGACAACAAAAGGAACAACTTCAGCTTAAAGCTGATATTGCCGCATCAGTGGCTAAATTGAATGTTTTAAGGACCTCTGGTGTGCAGAGTGCTGTTTCTCACCGATCTAATGGCATGGAGTCATATTTTAAGAAAAGGGGAAAACCGGTTGAAACTCTTAACATTGATGCAGATACGTTTGTTCCACAACTTGAAAAGGATGAAAAAATTGTGCATTTACCGCTTGGAAGGCAAAAACCAAAAGGAGCAGGCAATACCATCCATATCCAGCAGAGGCCCTCAGAGCTTATGAGACAGAGCACAATTCCAAGAAATACAACACAGCCTCCAGCGTCTCATCATGGAGATGTCCATACGTCCTTTTCCACAAACACTAACAGTGACCAGAACCACATGTTGTCTATAATGAAAAAACAGAATGAGATAACATCAATGCTAGTGCATCAGCAATGTCTTTTATCGCTGCCTAAAAGAAATATCCAAATATTTGATGGTGACCCTCTACAGTACCATGCTTTCATGCGGTCTTTTGAACAAGTAATTGAAGAAAAGACTGATAATGCTGAAGATAGCTTGCATTTTCTTGAACAGTACACCAGGGGGCAACCACAACAACTTGTCAGGAGCTGTCAACATTTGACTGATGGCTCAGGCTATGCAAAGGCAAAGACTTTACTGCATGAACACTTTGGAAACGAGCATATGATAGCATCTGCCTATTTGGATAGGGTCTCTTCGTGGCCAGTGATTAAGCCAGAAGATGGAAAGGCTTTACATGCATACAGTCTGTTTTTGCGTGGATGTTGCAACGCCATGGATGAGGTTCATAGTTTGTGTGAATTGAATACACCTGCCATTATGATCACTGTTATTAAAAGATTACCTTACAAACTGAGAGATAAGTGGCGAACAGTGTCATGTAGCATCCAGGAAACGCATCGCCGGAGAGCTATGTTTGTTGATATTGTGACTTTTATGGAGCGTCAAGTGAAGATCATGACCGATCCTGTGTTTGGAAATCTACAGGACGTACCAGTGTTGGTGGCAAATAAAGAAGGCAGCAGGACAAGATCACTTCGCTCAGGGGCTAAGGGAAGTAGCTTTGCCACTGCTGCTACTACAATTGAAAAGACACTAACAGAACATAAGGTTAAAGATGGAGATTTACCTGAAAGGACTTGCCTGTACTGCAAAGGTGGACACAAGCTGGAGTTTTGTACTCTGCTGGAGAAGAGAGCTCAAAGTGAGAAGATTGATTTCCTGAAAAAGAGTGGAGTTTGTTTTGGCTGTTTGTGTACTGGTCACATCAGTAAGGAGTGCAGGAAACGTCTCTCTTGTAAAATATGTGGCTCAAGGCACCCTAGTATGCTTCACATCCACCACAAGGACAGGAGAGCAGATGCAGAGAAGGGTAAGAGCAACCCAGAGAGTGCATGGGCAGTTCTTTGGTTGCAGTCCAAACCAGTGGTCTTACTGGGGCCAGAGAACAAGATTTCAAGCTAGCTATCGTACCAGTAAAGGTTAAATCAAAAAGTGGGCAAAGGACAGTGGAGACCTATGCCTTTTTGGACCACGGCAGTTCAGCATCCTTCTGCACAATGGGTTTGATGGATAGATTGAATCTCTCCGGGAGAAAAACAAAGATTCTTTTGCGCACCATGGGCCAAGAGAGAATTGTAGACAGTTGTATTGTGTCGGACTTGGAGGTGGCTGGATTGGACAGTGGCTGGTATTGTGAAATGCCAGGTATCTTCACACAACCTAGGATGCCTGTGAATAGGAGTAACATCCCACGACAGGAGGATTTGCATAAATGGCCTCATTTGAAACATGTGTACTTGCCTGAGATAGATACAGATGTGGAGCTTCTGATAGGCATGAACGTACCCAGAGCTTTGGAACCACTTGAAATCATCCGGAGTGTGGACGAAGGACCGTATGCCATCAAGACTATGCTTGGTTGGACAGTAAATGGACCCCTTGGTGGGGAATCTTGTGATGAACCTGGTGTGTATCAACCTGCATTTACCATCAACAGAATTTCTGCTGTAACACTTGATGAACTCTGGAAACAACAGTTCAAGACAGACTTTCCAGAGTGCAGTCATGAGGAACAGCTAGGACTTTCAAGGGATGATTGCAGGTTCTTAGAAATGGCTAACAGTACTGTGAAATTAGTTGATGGCCATTACAGTATTGCTTTACCTCTGAAGGACAGAAAGGTAAGCATGCCTAACAACCGTAACATTGCTGAACAACGCACCCTTAACCTGAAGAGAAGGTTTATCAGAGATGCATTATTCCATAAGGACTACACTGGTTTCATGAATAACCTTATATCCAGTGGCTATGCAGAGAAAGTGCCAACCACGGATCTGGAACGCAGTGATGGAAGGGTTTGGTATATCCCACACCATGGGGTATACCATCCAAGGAAAGGAAAGATCAGAGTTGTCTTTGATTGTGCAGCATCATTTCAAGGCTCAACGCACAACTCCTGAGTGGTCCCGACTTGACTAGTACGTTGATTGGAGTCCTGACCAGGTTCAGGAAAGAGCCAGTTGTTCTGATGTCTGACATTGAGGCGATGTTTCATCAGGTTCAAGTTCCAGAGGAGGATGCAGACCTTTTGAGATTTCTTTGATGGTCCAGTGGAGACCTCAGTCAGTGTTTGGAGGAGTACAGGTTGGTCGTTCATTTGTTCGGGGCAACGTCTTCTCCGAGCTGCGCTAACTTTGCTCTACGAAGGTGTGCAGAAGACAACAACAACTTCTTTAGCCAGCAAGTGATTGAGACCATCATGTACAATTTCTATGTGGATGACTGCCTAGCTTCTGTAGCCTCAGAACAGGAAGCTATATCCCTCTATAAAGGCCTCAAAGCAATCTGTGCCAAGGGTGGCTTTCATCTAACGAAATGGATAAGCAACAGTCGCAGTGTGTTGCCCTCAATACCTGAGGAGGAGAGAGCTAAGGAAGTTAAAGACCTGGATCTGAACCATGACTCGCTACCTGTTGAGAGAGCACTGGGAGTGCGTTTGTGCATCTAGTCTGACACCTTTATGTTCAGCATAGCTATTCAGGAGAGACCATTGACCCGCAGAGGGATCCTTTCAACCGTCAGCTCTTTCTACGACCCTCTGGGGATCCTAGCTCCTGTGGTTTTTATTGCTAAAAGAATTCTCCAGGATCTGTGTCGCAGCCGGCTGGGATGGGATGACTTCATACCAGTAGCGGTTGCCCAGGAATGGATAGACTGGTTGAAGGAGTTACATCAGTTGGAAGGCTTCAGCATCAGAAGATGTTTAAAACCTCAGAACTTTGGAGAAGTAGCCACTGCTCAGTTGCATCATTTTGCCGACGCAAGTGAGGAAGGATATGGTACTGTTACCTATCTGCTTCTGCGTAATGAACACTCTCAGATACACAGCGCCTTCATAATGGGAAAATCCAGGGTGGCACCTTTAAAGCCTGTGACTATCCCACGTATGGAGTTGATAGCTGCTGTCGTAGCAGCTCGTATGGACACATTGTGGAGAAAGGACCTAAGACTACAGCTTCAAGACTCTGTTTTTTGGACCGATAGTACCTCTGTATTAAAATACATTAAGAATGAAACTTCAAGATTTCGAATCTTTGTGGCAAACAGGGTCTCAGAGATTCTCAAGGTTTCGAATGCATCTCAATGGAGATTTGTGAACACTGCACACAATCCCGCAGATCTTGCCTCCAGAGGTGCGAAGGTGGAACCATTCCTAAATAACAAAACTTGGATTTCTGGTCCCTCATTTCT
>CM070830.1:41121315-41146315 GCA_036326025.1 Chrosomus eos | reverse complement strand
GTGGGGTTTCCCCAATATTATCTTACTTTATAGGATTGCAGGAAACGCAATTCTCTGGCCAGAAGAATTGGGCTTCCTGCCCCATAATGAGTACTCTTTCAAATATTAATTATTGAAATAATTAATTAATTCGTAAAGCTTGTAGCATAAGATCTTTGGCACTTAATAATAATAATAATAATAATTCATTACATTTATATAGCGCTTTTCTGGACACTCAAAGCGCGTTACATAGAAGGGGGGGGATCTCCTCAACCACCACCAATGTGCAGCATCCACCTGGATGATGCGACGGCAGCCATATTGCGCCAGAACGCCCACCACACACCAGCTTACTGGTGGAGAGGAGACAGAGATGAAGCCAATCAGTATATATGGGGATGATTAGGAGGCCATGATGGACAGAGGCCAAGGGGCAAATTGGGCCAGGATGCCGGGGTTACACCCCTACACTTTCGAAAGACATCCTGGGATTTTTTGTGACCACAGAGAGTCAGGGCCTCGGTTTAACGTCTCATCCGAAGGACGGTGCTATTTGATGGTATAGTGTCCCCATCACTATACTGGGGTGTTAGGACCCACACAGACCACAGGGATAGCACCCCCTGCTGGCCTCTCTAACACCTCTTCCAGCAGCAACCTGGTTTTCTCAGAAGGTCTCCCATCCAGGTACTAACCAGCTCAGCCCTGCTTAGCTTCAGTGGGGAACCAGTCTTGGGCTACAGGGTGATATGGCTGCTGGCTTAAGGGATTTGAGAATGAGCAAAGAGATTGAATCAATCAGTCAAGTGAATATAATGATTTAATAAAGGCATGTCTACTTATATATATTTACTACGTTACAGGAATACATGTATTTACAAACATTAACACGAACGAAACACATTAAGACATTGATGAACGAGAAATGCGTAAAGTTTGGGCAATGGATGACTTACACGCGTTAGCGAGTAAGAGAGAGAGAGAGAGGGAGAGAGAGAGTGAGAGAGAGAGAACATTGGCATACTTCCTCCTAAGACATTCACCTTTCTGATTACAACACGAAACATCATCTTAATGCTCCTTAGAAGCGTTATAAAGAGATACTTGCACAAGTTATGGGTCTCGCTGTGTTGTCGCATTCCTGAAGGCCTGTCCCGGCCGCGTGCGTGAGCGGAGTCCTTTGTGTGTGTAAGCTTCACGTGTTGTCTCTGGGCGCTCGTGTTGCGCGGCGGTTTAAAGTCTTTGAGTAGCATTACCAATGAAAGTAGCTCGGCTACGTTTGTTTCACTCCGTGGAAGTAAACAGAGTCGACTATGGAAAACAAAACTTTGCCTTACAAAGGAAAGATATAAAGATCGGATCGGGTCTCCGAAGGAGACCACGGATCGGGTTACATGATGAAGCAGTAACGACGGGCGAAGCAAGAGAGAGTGGGCAGAGCTGCGCTCCTACATTTATCACATCGGCGAAGTCCAGCCTCTTCCCATTGACTCGGCCAATCAAGAGGTCGAAACTCGCAGGCGGGACTTCTGGTTGTATGAGCCCTTTGTTCTCTTAAGCAAGGCATTTGAAACCCTAATTTCATCGGGTGTTTAAAAGCAGAATCTTCATAATTATTATAGTCATATGTGTAACAAAGTTTTAGCAAGATGTGATATCAATGGCTAACTGGGGAGCGAATATTGGAACTCAGAGACTCCAAACTTGTCACAAATGGATTTGGTTAAACATTAGTTGGCAAGGTTTGAAACATTATCCCAGTTTTCGAGAAACAGACCAAACACATAAAAGACAAATCATAACATGAGATTAGATACATTGTTCTTACAATTCTAAAGGGGAAGTATAATAGAATATATATGAATGCAAAATTCAGTTCTCCTTCGTTAGAATTCTAGGGAATACGCAGTTACATGTAAAAACACATAATGGTAAACTCAGTTATTTCAATGTAACATGAACAAACAAACACATAAAACACATTGAATATTTCTGTTTAAAATGTCTTTTAAAAAGAGAAGTTTCTTTTCTCTGTAACATAAACTTCCTGTGGCACATTCCACATTCCTGGGGGGATGTGTGTTTGGATATATGTGTGTGTGTGTGTGTGTGTGTGTGTGTGTGTGTGTGTGTGTGTGTGTGTGTGTGTTAATTTTGAGTCCTGGGGGGAGGAGGCTGGTTTGGAAGCTTCCCGGCCTTTGAAGGCTCTTAGGATTTTAGTTATCCAGAATATATTTAATTATTCAGATTCACCCTAAATACGCTACACTAGCCTCAAACTTTGAAAAAAAACACAAGTATCACAGAACGATCTGTTGTGACGCGTGTGTGTCGTGTGTGTCCGAGTGGTGAAAAACAAACCACTATTGAATGTATTATTTAATGAACGGTGTGTGTGCAGGGCTACAGAGGCATCACCTGCTTCCTGGTGGACAGAGACACGGATGGGCTCCACATCGGGAGGAAGGAGAATAAACTGGGACTGAGAGCCTCGTCCACATGCCCTCTCACATTCGACAACATGAAGGTAAAGCCTGTGTTCATCATCACTACATCATCATCATCTCATCATCATCACATCATCACCACGTCATCATCACCACCACCACATCATGACATCATCATGACATCATCATCACCACATCATCATCACCACCACATCATCACATCATCATCACCACATCATCACATCATCATCACCACATCATCACATCATCATCACCACATCATCATCACCACATCATCATAACCACATCATCACCACATCATCACCACCACATCATCACACATCATCACATCATCACATCATCACATCATCACACACATCATCACACCACATCATCACCACATCATCATCACCAATCATCATCACACCACATAACATCACACCACATCATCACCACATCATCATCCACCACATCATCACCATCATCATCACCACATCATCACACATCATCACCAACATCATCACCACATTCATCACCACCACATCATCACCACATCATCACCACCACCACATCATCACCACAAATCATCATCACACATCATCAATCACACACATCATCAATCATCATCATCCACATCATCATCACACATCATCACATCATCACATCATCATCACCACATCATCATCACCATCATCACCACATCATCAATCATCACCACACTCCACCATCATCAACATCACATCACCACATCATCACCACACACATCATCACACACATCATCACCACACATCATCACACATCATACCACACCACAATCATCACCACATCATCACCACATCATCACCATCATCATCACACCACATCATCACACATCACACATCATCACATCATCACTCACCACATCATCACCACATCATCATCACCACATCATATCACCACAATCACCACATCATCACATCATCACCACCACATCATCACCACCACATCATCACCACATCATCATCACCCACACACAATCATCACATCATCACCAATCATACACCACCACATCATCACCACATCATCACATCATCACCACATCATCACCACCACATCATCACCAACATCATCACATCATCACCACATCATCACCACCACATCATCACAATCATCACCATATCATCACACACATCATCACCACATCATCACATCATCACCACATCATCACCATCAATCATCACCACATCATCACCACATCATCACATCACACACTCACACACACACCACATCATCATCATCACATCATCACCACCACATCATCACATCATCACCATATCACATCACCACATCATCACCACATCATCACACATCATCACCACATCATCACCACATCATCACCACCACATCATCATCACCACATCAGATCATCGTAACGAGATACAGATCATTTTAATTACTAACATTCTTCACAGCATTCACCAAAAACTATGGAAAGTCTCAGGTTATAAATACCCATTGTAGTTGAACGAGGGCGGATCGGACGCAGCACAGTGGTGGTGTGTTGTCTACGCACAGTGTGTGTCCTACGGCACAGTGTGTGTGTGTGTATCGGAGTGTGGTTGTGTTGTATGTGTTGTGTGTGTTGGTGTTGTGGTTGTGTTGTTGTGTGATGATGTGAAGAACCGTCCACTCTGTTCATGTCCAGTGTTCGATCAGGTCTCCAGCACAGCACTTCAGTCCGCTGTTGTGATGTGTGTGGTCCGGATGTGTGTGTGTGTGTCGAGTCGCAAGAAGGCCGGTGCATCAATCGATGTGCACACACTGGTGTGGTTGTTGTGTGGTGCTGATGGTTGTCAGTGTTGTTGATCGCGTCTCACATCAATCCAGGCACAGGTTTTATTTTGGAATGTTGATTCAGTCAGCATAAACCTCATTCCACACACTGTGTGTGTTGATGATGTGGTGTTGTGATGTAGTGTGTGTTGTGTGTGTGTGTAAGTGTGTGCAGTCGAGCATCATGCTGGACACAGTGTGTGTGATTATGTGTGTATTGTGTCGCAGGTCGCAGAATCAACATCGCTCATGGCCACACAGCTGTGTGTAATGCATCGCACCATGCATGATGTTGTGTTGGTGTGTAATTTTGTCAGTAAATCAACTCAGTCACACACGTTTATGTTGAATGTGTCAGTTGCAGCATCAGATCCCATGTGCCACACAGCTGGTTGTAGTGTGTTGTAGTTGTGTGGTGTTGTTGTGTGTTGTATGTGCTGAGTGTGTTATGTTTTGTTCGCAGGTCTGCAGCATCAGATCGCTCATGTGCCACACAGCTGTGTGTGTGGTGAATGTGTGTGGTCGCAGTCTCAGCATCAGACGTCATGTGCACACACGGTTGTGTGATGTTTGTCCAGTCTCAGCATCAATCGCCATGTCCACACAGCTGTAGTGTGTTTGTGTGTGTGTGTGTGGTGTGTGTTCCGGGCTTTGTGTGTGGTTGAATGTGTTGTGTCGCAGTGGTCTCAGCATCAGATCGCTCATCGTGGCCAACACACTGGGTTGTGTTGTGGTGGTGATTGTGGAGGTCGCCATACTCAGTCCACACACGTTGTGTTTTGTGTATGGTCGCAGGTCTGCAGCATCAGATCCTCATGTGCACACACTTGTGTTCGCAGGCTGCAGCATCAATGCTCATGTGCCACACAGCTGGTGTGTGTGTGTGTGTGTAATGTTGTGTGTGTCGCAGGTCTGCAGAATCAATCGCTCATGTGGCCACACAGCGGTGTGTGTGTGTGTAATGTTGTGTTGTGTCGCAGGGTCTGCAGCATCAGATCGCTCATGTGGCACACAGCTGGTGTGTGTGTGTGTGTGTGTGTGTATGTGTGTGTTGAGTGTGTGTGTGTGTGATGTGTGTAGTTTATGGTTGTGTGTGTGTGTGTGTGTGTGTGTAATGTTGTGTGTCGCAGGTCTGCAGCATCAGATCGCTCATGTGGCCACACAGCTGGTGTGTGTGTGTGTGTGTGTGTGTGGTGTTGTGTGTGTGTGAATGTTGTGTTGTGTCGCAGGGTCTGCAGCATCAGATCGCTCATGTGGCCACACAGCTGGTGTGTGTGTGTGTGTGTGTGTGGTGAGTGTGTGTTGTGTGTGAGTGTGTGTGTGTGTGTGTGTGTGGTTGTGTGTAATGTTATGTTGTGTCGAAGGGTCTGCAGCATCAGATCCCATGTGGCCACACAGCTGGTGTTGTGTGATGTGTGTGTGTGTGTGTGTGTTGTGTGTGTGTGTGGTGATGTATGTGTGTGGTTGTGTGTGTGTGTGTGTGTGTGGTGTAATGTTGTGTTGTGTCGCAGGGTCTGCAGCATCAGATCGCTCATGTGGCCACACAGCTGGTGTTTTGTGTGTGTGTGTGTAATGTTGTGTTGTGTCCAGGTCTCAGCATCAATGCTCATGGCCACACAGCTGTGTGTGTGTGTGGTGTGTGTAATGTTGTGTTGTGTCGCAGGTCTGCAGATCAGATCGCTCATGTGGCCACACAGCTGGTGTGTGTTGTGTGTGGGTGTAATGTTGTGTTGTTCGCAGGGTCTGCAGCATCAGATCGCTCATGTGGCCACACAGCTGGTGTGTGGTGTGTGTGTGTGTGTGTGTGTGTGTGTGTGTGTGTGTGTGTGTGTGTGGTGTGTGTGTGTGTGTAATGTTGTGTTGTGTCGCAGGGTCTGCAGCATCAGATGCTCATGTGGCCACACTGTGGTGTGTGTGTGTGTGGTGTGTAATGTTGTGTTGTGTCGCAGGGTCTGCAGCATCAGATCGCTCATGTGGCCACACAGCTGGTGTGTGTGTGTGTGTGTAATGTTGTGTTGTGTCGCAGGGTCTGCAGCATCAGATCGCTCATGTGGCCACACAGCTGGTGTGTGGTGTGTGTGTGTGTTGTTTGTGTTGTGTGGTGTGTGTGTGGTGTGTGTGTGTTGTGTGTGGTATGTTGTGTGTGTCGCAGGGTCTGCAGCATCAGATCGCTCATGTGGCCACACAGCTGGTGGTTGTGTGTGTGTGTGTGTGTAATGTTGTGTTGTGTCGCAGGGTCTGCAGCATCAGATCGCTCATGTGGCCACACAGCTGGTGTGTGGTGTGTGTGTGTGTGTGTGTGTGTGTGTCGAGGTTGGTGTGTATGTGGCCATGTGTGTGTGTGTGTGTGTGTGTATGTTGTGTTGTGTGAGTGGTCTGCGAGCATCAGATCGCTCATGTGGCCACACAGCTGGTGTGTGTGTGTGTGTAATGTTGTGTTGTGTCGCAGGTCTGCAGCATCAGTGTCGCTTGTGGCGTGTGGTGTGTGTGTGTGTGTGTGTAATGTTGTGTTGTGTCGCAGGGTCTGCAGCATCAGATCGCTCATGTGGCCACACAGCTGGTTGTGTGTGTGTGTGTGTGTTGTGTGTGTGGTTGTGGTCGCAGGGTTGCTCTGCTGTGTGTGTGTGTGTGTGTGTTGTGTAATGTTGTGTTGTGTCGCAGGGTCTGCAGCATCAGATCGCTCATGTGGCCACACAGCTGTGTGTGTGTGTGTGTTTGTGTGTGTTGTGTGTGTTGTGTGGTTGTGTAATGTTATGTTGTGTCGAAGGTTGAGTCGATCCATGTGGCAAGTGGTGTGTGTGTGTGTTGTGTGTGTGTAATGTTGTGTTGTGTCGCAGGGTCTGCAGCATCAGATCGCTCATGTGGCCACACAGCTGGTGTGGTGTGTGTGTGTGTGTGTGTAATGTTGTGTTGTGTCGCAGGGTCTGCAGCATCAGATTGCTCATGTGGCCACACAGCTGGTGTGTGTGTGGTGTGTGTGTGTGTAATGTTGTGTTGTGTGAGGGTCTGCAGTGGTCGTCTGTGCCGTGGTGTGTTGTGTGTGTGTGTAATGTTGTGTTGTGTCGCAGGTCTGCAGCATCAGATCGCTCATGTGGCCACACAGCTGTGTGTGTGTGTGTGTGTGTGTGTGTGTGTGTGTTGTGTTTGTGTGTGTGTGTGTGTGTGGGGTGTGTGTGTGTGTGTGTGTGTGTGTAAGTTGTGTGTGTCGCAGGTCTGCAGATCAGATCGCTCATGTGGCCACACAGCTGGTGTGTGTGTGTGTGTGTGTGTGTGTGTGTGTGTGTGTAATGTTGTGTTGTGTCGCAGGGTCTGCAGCATCAGATCGCTCATGTGGCCACACAGCTGGTGTGTGTGTGTGTGTGTGGTGTTGTGTGTGTTGGTGTGTGTGTGTGTGTGTGTGTTGTAATGTTTGTGTCGAGGTCTGCAGCATCAGATCACTCATGTGCCACACAGCTGGTGTGTGTGTGTTGTGTGTGTGTGTGTGTGTGTGTGGTGTGTGTGTGGGGTCTGCAGCATCAGATCGCTCATGTGGCCACACAGCTGGTGTGTGTGTGTGTGTAATGTTGTGTTGTGTCGCAGGGTCTGCAGCATCAGATCGCTCATGTGGCCACACAGCTGTGTGTGTGTGTGTGTGTGTGTGTGTGTGTGTGTGTGTGTGTGTGTAATGTTGTGTTGTGTCGCAGGGTCTGCTGTGTGTGTGTGTGGTGTGTGTGTGTGTTAATGTTGTGTTGTGTCGCAGGGTCTGCAGCATCAATCGCTCATTGCACACACTGGTTGTGGCCAGTGTGTGTGTGTGTGTGTGTGTGTGTGTGTGTGTGTGTTGTGTGTGTGTGTGTGTGTGTGTGTGTGTGTAATGTTGTGTTGTGTCGCAGGGTCTGCTGTGTGTGTGTGTGTGTGTGTGTGTGTGTAATGTTGTGTTGTGTCGCAGGGTCTGCAGCATCAGATCGCTCATGTGGCCACACAGCTGGTGTGTGTGTGTGTGTAATGTTGTGTTGTGTCGCAGGGTCTGCTGTGTGTGTGTGTGTGTGTGTGTGTGTTTAGGGCTGTCACTTTACGGTCGAAAATCGATTGCACAATCGATCGGACCAACCAACAACAAGTATCGAAACGAAAATAGGGAATCGATTTTAACTGCCCTTTTTTTTTTTTTTTTTTTTTTTACCAAAAATGTGTTTTAGGTGGACAGATCAATAGAACATGTAGGATGTTGGAATATAATAATGTCTTTTCTGTTAACCAAATGCTTTTTAATATTCGCTATTACTTCAAGGCAAGTGAACAAGCGCGCCGTTATTTGTTGCCAGAGCCGTTGCTTAGTGACGTGTGTGTTCAAGTAAGCCAGAAATGCGCAAATTCTGCGCAATACGCTGTATTTAATATATCACGAGGACTCATAGATGTGTATATCTCTATGAGGAGGACTCACGAGTTGCGTATTTGCGCTGAATCCACACAGATTTGGCTTACACGAACTTCCACAGCAAAGAAAGTGAGTAAACATAGACGCACGCCTCTTGATTTGACAGCGTTAGCCGCCAAAGTTCATTTTACCCGCATTTGGCGAGTTGAGGGTGTTAATTTCAATCCCTGAATGCTGCACTCCTGTTTGTCATTGTGCACGAAACTTCACGCCAATAAATCATCAGGAATATTGCTGACTTGTGCGCATCTCAAGCGCCCTCTTTACGTTCGTCGTTCGTCCTAATGCCTGTTAGTTGTCCGTAGATATGCCTATATTTGGTGTTGAAAATGGAAACGTCTTTAGACACGGAAAATCGATTTTACAATCGATTCAATGAACACTTATGTCTCAAAAATCGAACAGGATTTTTTCACAAAAGTGACAGCCCTAGTGTGTGTGTAATGTTGTGTTGTGTCGCAGGGTCTGCTGTGTGTGTGTGTGTGTGTGTAATGTTGTGTTGTGTCGCAGGGTCTGCTGTGTGTGTGTGTGTGTGTGTGTGTGTGTGTGTGTGTGTGTGTGTGTGTGTGTGTGTGTGTGTGTGTGTGTAATGTTATGTTGTCGCAGGGTCTGCAGCATCAGATCACTCATGTGGCCACACAGCTGGTGTGTGTGTGTGTGTGTGTGTGTGTGTAATGTTGTGTTGTGTCGCAGGGTCTGCAGCATCAGATCGCTCATGTGGCCACACAGCTGGTGTGTGTGTGTGTGTGTAATGTTGTGTTGTGTCGCAGGGTCTGCAGCATCAGATCGCTCATGTGGCCACACAGCTGGTGTGTGTGTGTGTGTGTGTGTGTGTGTGTGTGTGTGTGTAATGTTGTGTTGTGTCGCAGGGTCTGCTGTGTGTGTGTGTGTGTGTGTGTGTGTGTGTGTGTGTGTGTGTGTGTGTGTGTAATGTTGTGTTGTGTCGCAGGGTCTGCAGCATCAGATCGCTCATGTGGCCACACAGCTGGTGTGTGTGTGTGTGTGTGTGTGTGTGTGTGTGTGTGTGTGTGTGTGTGTGTGTGTGTGTGTGTGTGTAATGTTGTGTTGTGTCGCAGGGTCTGCAGCATCAGATCGCTCATGTGGCCACACAGCTGGTGTGTGTGTGTGTGTGTGTGTGTGTGTGTGTGTGTGTGTGTGTGTGTGTGTGTGTGTGTATGTGTGTGTAATGTTGTGTTGTGTCGCAGGGTCTGCAGCATCAGATCGCTCATGTGGCCACACAGCTGGTGTGTGTGTGTGTGTGTGTGTAATGTTGTGTTGTGTCGCAGGGTCTGCAGCATCAGATCACTCATGTGGCCACACAGCTGGTGTGTGTGTGTGTGTGTAATGTTGTGTTGTGTCGCAGGGTCTGCAGCATCAGATCGCTCATGTGGCCACACAGCTGGTGTGGTGTGTGTGTGTGTGTGTGTGTGTGTGTGTGTGTGTGTGTGTGTGTGTGTGTGTGTGTGTGTAATGTTGTGTTGTGTCGCAGGGTCTGCAGCATCAGATCGCTCATGTGGCCACACAGCTGGTGTGTGTGTGTGTGTGTAATGTTGTGTTGTGTCACAGGGTGTGCAGCATCAGATCGCTCATGTGGCCACACAGCTGGTGTGTGTGTGTGTGTGTAATGTTGTGTTGTGTCGCAGGGTCTGCAGCATCAGATCGCTCATGTGGCCACACAGCTGGTGTGTGTGTGTGTGAATGTTGTGTTGTGTCGCAGGGTCTGCAGCATCAGATCGCTCATGTGGCCACACAGCTGGTGTGTGTGTGTGTGTGTGTGTGTGTGTGTGTGTGTGTGTGTGTGTGTGTGTGTGTGTAATGTTGTGTTGTGTCACAGGGTCTGCAGCATCAGATCGCTCATGTGGCCACACAGCTGGTGTGTGTGTGTGTGTGTGTGTGTGTGTGTGTGTGTGTGTGTGTGTGTGTGTGTGTGTGTGTAATGTTGTGTTGTGTCACAGGGTCTGCAGCATCAGATCGCTCATGTGGCCACACAGCTGGAAGCCGCTCGACTGCTGACCTACAACGCGGCGCGACTGAAGGAAGCCGGAAGACCCTTCATCAAAGAGGCTTGCATGGCCAAATACTTCAGTGCAGAGGTCAGTGTGTGTGTGTCTGTGTGTGTGTGAGAGAGAGAGAGAGTCTGTGTTCTGCTTTGCTCTGACATGTGTGTGTGTGTGTGTGTGTGTGTGTGTGTGTGTGTGTGTGTGTGTGTGTGTGTGTGTGTGTGTGTGTGTGTGTGTGTGTGTGTGTGTGTGTGTGTGTGTGCAGGTTGCGGCTCTGACCACCTCTAAATGCATCGAGTGGATGGGAGGAGTGGGATTCACCAAAGACTATCCCATCGAGAAATACTACAGGGACTGTAAGATCGGTGAGTAAAACGGATCTTCAGAACGAATTACATAAGCGTTGGGTTAGGTTAGGGTTAGATAGGGTTTGGTAAGGTTAGGTAAGGTTGGGTTGGGTAAGATTAAGTTGGGTTAGGTAACCACTGCTTTACACTGACGAGCCGTGTCTCTGCATGGAGGGTTGGGTTGGGTAAGGGTTAGGTAAGGTTGGGTTGGGTAACCACTGCTTTACACTGACGAGCCGTGTCCCTGCAGGGAGGGTTAGGCTGGGTTGGGAAAGGGTTAGGTAAGGTTGGGTTGGGTAGCCACTGCTTTACACTGACGAGCCGTCTCCCTGCAGGAAGGGTTGGGTTAGGTAAGTTTAGGTTGGGTTAGGTAAGTTTAGGTTGGGTTGGGTTAGGTAACCACTGCTTTACACTGACGAGCCGTGTCCCTGCAGGGAGCGTTGGGTTGGGTTAGGTTGGGTTAGGTAAGTTTAGGTTGGGTTAGGTAAGTTTAGGTTGGGTTGGGTTGGGTAGCCACTGCTGTACATTGACGAGCCGTGTCCCTGCAGGGAGCGTTTGGTTGGGTTAGGTTGGGTTAGGTAAGTTTGGGTTGGGTTGGGTTAGGTTGGGTAGCCACTGCTTTACTCTGACGAGCCGTGTCCCTGCAGGGAGGGTTGGGTTGGGTTGGGTTAGGTAAGTTTAGGTTGGGTTGGGTTGGGTCTGGTAGCCACTGGTGTACATTGACGAGCCGTGTCCCTGCAGGGAGGGGAGGGTTGGGTTGGGTAAGTTTAGGTTGGGTTGGGTTGGGTAGCCACTGCTTTACACTGACGAGCCGTGTCCCTGCAGGGAGCATCTATGAGGGAACCACGAACATCCAGCTGAGCTCCATCGCCAAGATCCTCGACAAGGAGTTCGACGGATGAAACAGAAGATCGAAATATTAATAACATATAAACTATTCTTCGCATCTTTACGTACTAAAACCTGATGGTGTTTAGTTGATGAAGCCGCACTCTTCTGCTCGGGTGTATAATCATGTATAATCATGTTGTGTGTCTGACATGAATCCTCTCGAAACATTTCATCTCTTGTGTCTGTAGTTATTTATTTTCTCCATGAGTTTCTGAGATTAATCATTTTCTCATACGCCTGTTACAGTTATTGATGAGCCGGTGCCTTATTGATGATTGACAGCTGTTCATCATGTGTGTCACTGATCCTGAGATGAATAAACATGAACACACAACTGTGTTTGGTCTGTGCGTGTGTGTGTGTGTGTGTGTGTTGGACAGCAGGGGGCAGTGTGTGTGTGTGTGTGTGTGTGTTGGTGACAGCAGGGGCAGTGCAGGACTGTGTGTGTGTGTGTGTGTGTGTGTGTGTTGGACAGCAGGGGCAGTGCAGGACTGTGTGTGTGTGTGTGTGTTGGGGACAGCAGGGGCAGTGCAGACTGTGTGTGTGTGTGTGTGTGTGGTGTGTGTGTTGGTACAGCAGGGGGCAGTGCAGGACTGTGTGTGTGTGTGTGTTGGACAGCAGGGGGCAGTGCAGGACTGTGTGTGCGTGTGTGTGTGTGTGTGGACAGCAGGGGGCAGTGCAGGACTGTGTGTGTGTGTGTGTGTGTGTGTGTGTTGGACAGCAGGGGCAGTGCAGGACTGTGTGTGTGTGTGTTGGACAGCAGGGGGCAGTGTGTGTGGTGGGGTGTGTGTGTGTGTGTGTGTGTGTGTGTGTTGGACAGCAGGGGGCAGTGCAGGACTGTGTGTGTGTGTGTGTGTGTTGTACAGCAGGGGGCAGTGCAGGACTGTGTGTGTGTGTGTGTGTTGGACAGCAGGGGGAGTGCAGGACTGTGTGTGTGTGTGTTGGACAGCAGGGGCAGTGCAGGACTGCTCTCGAGCCCTCAGGGTTTCTGCGCATGTGCCGTCTGGCCGCTGGGTGGCGCGCTCGCGTCCGTGAAAACAGCCAGTACATAATTTGTCCGGATAAAATATTATAAATAACAGCAAGTCTTATACTAATAAAATAGTGTCTCTGGGTCTAGTTTCCCCAGAATCCGTCAAGAAAGCTTGTTTTCCTGTTATTAAACATCAGTTTCTCTCAGAAACACAGATGTGACGTGTTCAGCATATTTCATCAACATATTTCATCAACATATTTCATCAACTTCATCGATATTTTAATGCAAGTCAGTGCAAGAGTCGTATTTTTATTATTATACAATATATGTTGATCAAAACAAAGGATTTAAGTTTTTGCACGTTACACTTTAAATTCTGCATTTTAATTTTTTACGTTTAATGTTATTTTATACAATACAGTACAATTTTATTTGTATAGCACATTTAAAAACAGCTGACGTTGACCAAAGTGCTTAACAAGGCCAAAAGACAAACAATACAAGTACAATACAAAGACACACACATCAAGATTTATTAAGAGCTGTTGAAAAGAAATGAGTTTAAGATTTAAACATGGACAGAGTTTTGGCAGATCTGTGAGCCGGTATTCCACAGCCTGGGTCAGAAGGTCTTAGCCGAGTCTCGCAGATTCACCTGTGCATGGTACATAGGACTGTGCATGGGGATGTCCCCAAATATTTGATTCATTATTTTAATAGAGTGAGAGATGTTCACTGTTACTCCACCAGGGGCAGCTCTACGGATTTTGTACCTCCTAGAGTTAAG
The DNA here is from genome assembly GCA_036326025.1 of Chrosomus eos. Lineage (NCBI taxonomy): Eukaryota > Metazoa > Chordata > Actinopteri > Cypriniformes > Leuciscidae > Chrosomus > Chrosomus eos. Next base: position 41,132,653 of record CM070830.1, on the reverse strand, counting down.
AGTAATTTAGGTAAAGAGTCCTTTTTGTATGTAGCAACAAGCTTGTGGAACAGGTTGCCAGGAAATCTAAAGATGACTAGAAGTTTAGTGGGTTTTAAGCTGGCACTGAAAAAATGGCTCAGATGTCAAACTTAGTATGATAATATTTTGTGGTTTTGTCTTGATGGTTATAGTTAATATATATGGATGTGATGATTGATGCTTGATTTGTTGCCACTTGTTCTGAGTGATGTTAACTGTCTGATTGGGCGCAGTAATTTAGATAGGAACTGTCGAGACTGGTTCTGTAGTGAGACTGGTTCTGTGGAGACTGGTTCTGTAGCGAGACTGGTTCTGTAGCAAGACTGGTTCTGTAGTGAGACTGGTTCTGTAGCGAGACTGGTTCTGTAGTGAGACTGGTTCTGTGGAGACTGGTTCTGTAGCGAGACTGGTTCTGTAGCAAGACTGGTTCTGTAGTGAGACTGGTTCTGTGGAGACTGGTTCTGTGGAGACTGGTTCTGTAGTGAGACTGGTTCTGTAGCGAGACTGGTTCTGTAGCAAGACTGGTTCTGTGGAGACTTGTTCTGTAGCGAGACTGGTTCTGTGGAGACTGGTTCTGTAGCGAGACTGGTTCTGTGGAGACTGGTTCTGTAGCGAGACTGGTTCTGTGGAGATTGGTTCTGTAGCGAGAGACTGGTTCTGTAGCGAAGACTGGTTCTGTGGAGACTGGTTTCTGTAGCGAGAGAGACTGGTTCTGTAGACGGTTTGTAGCGAGAGACTGGTTCTTGTAGGAGACTGGTTCTGTGGAGACTGGTTCTGTAGCGAGACTGGTTCTGTAGGAGACTGGTTCTGTAGGAGACTGGTTCTGTAGCGAGACTGGTTCTGAGTGGAGACTGGTTCTGTAGCGAGACTGGTCTACTGTGTAGGAGACTGGTTCTGTAGCGAGAACTGGTTCTGTGGAGACTGGTTCTGTAGCGAGACTGGTTCTGTAGGAGACTGGTTCTGTAGGAGACTGGTTCTGTGGAGACTGGTTCTGTAGCGAACTGGTTCTGTAGTGAGACTGGTTCTGTGGAGACTGGTTCTGTAGCGAGACTGGTTCTTTAGCGGTTTGTAGCGAGACTGGTTCTGTAGGAGACTGGTTCTGTAGCAGACTGGTTCTGTGGAGACTGGTTCTGTAGCGAGACTGGTTCTGTGGAGACTGGTTCTGTAGCGAGACTGGTTCTGTAGCAGACTGGTTTGTGGAGACTGGTTCTGTAGCGAGACTGGTTCTGTAGCAGACTGGTTCTGTGAGGACTGGTTCTGTAGCGAGACTGGTTCTGTGAGACTGGTTCTGTAGCGAGCTGTTTGTAGCGAGACTGGTTCTGTGCGAGACTGGTTCTGTAGCGAGACTGGTTCTGTGGAGACTGGTTCTGTGGAGACTGGTTCTGTTGGAGACTGGTTCTTGGAGGTTGAGGAGACTGGTTCTGTAGCGAGACTGGTTCTGTAGAGACTGGTTCTGTAGCGAGACTGGTTCTGTAGCGAGACTGGTTCTGTGGAGACTGGTTCTGTAGCGAGACTGGTTCTGTAGCGAGTGGATGGTCTGTGGAGACTGTTCTGTAGCGAGACTGGTTCTGTAGCGAGACTGGTTCTGTAGGAGACTGGTTCTGTAGGAGACTGGTTTGTCTGTCTGTAGCGAGACTGGTTCTGTGGAGACTGGTTCTTGTAGCGAGACTGGTTCTGTAGAGACTGGTTCTGTGGACTGGTCTGTAGCGAACTGGTTCTGTAGCGTGAGACGGGGTTCTGTAGGAGACTGGTTCTGTGGAGATGGTTCTGAGACTGGTTCTGTAAGACTGTTCTGTGGAGACTGGTTCTGTAGCGAGACTGGTTCTGTGCGAGACTGGTTCTGTGGAGACTGGTTCTGTAGCGAGACTGGTTCTGTGCGAGACTGGTTCTGTAGCGAGACTGGTTCTGTAGGAGACTGGTTCTGTAGCGAGACTGGTTCTGTAGCGAGACTGGTTCTGTAGCGAGATGGTTCTGTAGCGAGACTGGTTCTGTAGCGAGACGCTGTAACTGGTTCTGTGCGAGACTGGTTCTGTAGTGAGACTGGTTCTGTGGAGACTGGTTCTGTAGCGAGACTGGTGTTTGTAGGAGACTGGTTCTGTGCGAGACTGGTTCTGTAGCGAGACTGGTTCTGTAGGAGACTGGTTCTGTGGAGTGGTTCTGTGGAGACTGGTTCTGTGGAGACTGGTTCTGTAGCGAGACTGGTTCTGTGCGAGACTGGTTTCGCGGTGTTGTAGCGAGACTGGTTCTGTGGAGACTGGTTCTGTAGCGAGACTGGTTCTGTGGAGACTGGTTCTGTAGGAGACTGGTTCTGTATGACTGGTTCTGTAGGAGACTGGTTCTGTAGCGAGACTGGTTCTGTAGGAGACTGGTTCTGTAGGAGACTGGTTCTGTAGGGAGAGTCTGTAGAGACTGTTCTGTAGGAGACTGGTTCTGTAGGAGACTGGTTCTGTGTGAGACTGGTTCTGTAGGAGACTGGTTCTGTGGGACTGGTTCTGATGAGACTGGTTCTGTGGGTAGGACTGTGGAATGTTCTGTAGCGAGAATGGTTCTGTAGCGAGACTGGTTCTGTAGCTGAGACTGGTTCTGTACGGAGACTGGTTCTGTGTAGGAGACTGGTTCTGTAGGAGACTGGTTCTGTAGGAGACTGGTTCTGTGGAGACTGGTTCTGTAGCGAGACTGGTTCTGTGTGAGACTGGTTTCTGTAGGGAGACTGGTTTTGCGAGACGGGTTCTGTGAGACTGGTTCTGTGGAGACTGGTTCTGTAGTGAGGACTGGTTCTGTTAGCGAGACTGGTTCTGTAGGAGACTGGTTCTGTAGCGAGACTGGTTCTGTAGGAGACTGGTTCTGTAGTGAGACTGGTTCTGTAGTGAGACTGGTTCTGTGGAGATGGTTCTGTAGGAGACTGGTTCTGTAGGAGACTGGTTCTGTAGCGAGACGGTTCTGGTTCTGTTGTGAGACTGGTTCTGTAGCGAGACTGGTTCTGTAGGAGACTGGTTCTGTAGATGTTCGTAGACTGGTTCTGTGAACTGGTTCTGTAGAGACTGGTTCTGTAGGAGACTGGTTCTGTAGCGAGACTGTTCGTGTGAGACTGGTTCTGTAGCGAGAGCTTGGTTCTGTAGGAGACTGGTTCTGTGGAGACTGGTTCTGTACGGATGTTCTTGGACTGTTCTTAGAGTGGAACTGGTTCTGTAGCGAGATCTGGTTCTGTGGAGACTGGTTCTGTAGCGAGACTGGTTCTGTAGGAGACTGGTTCTGTACAGGAGACTGGTTCTGTGAGACTGTTCTGTAGCAGAGACTGGTTCTGTAGCGAGACTGGTTCTGTGGAGACTGGTTCTGTAGCGAGACTGGTTCTGTAGAACTGCTGGAGACTGGTTCTGTGGAGCTAGCGAGACTGGTTCTGTAGGAGACTGGTTCTTGTTAGCGAGACTGGTTCTGTGGAGACTGGTTCTGTAGCGAGACTGGTTCTGTAGGAGACTGGGTTTTCTGTGTGAGACTGGTTCTGTGGAGACTGGTTCTGTTAGCAGACTTCTGTGAGACTGGTTCTGTAGCGAGACTGGTTCTGTAGCGAGACTGGTTCTGTAGGAGACTGGTTCTTAGTGAGACTGGTTCTGTAGGAGACTGTTCTGTGAGACTGGTTCTGTAGTCGAGACTGTTCTTGAGACTGGTTCTGTGGAGACTGGTTCTGTAGAGACTGGTTCTGTGGAGACTGGTTCTGTAGCGAGACTTGGTTCTGTGCGAGACTGGTTCTGTGGAGACTGGTTCTGTAGCGAGACTGGTTCTGTAGGAGACTGGTTCTGTGGAGACTGTTCTGTACAGCTGAGACTGGTTCTGTGGAGACTGGTTCTGTAGGAGACTGGTTCTGTAGCGAGACTGGTTCTGTAGCGAGACTGGTTCTGTGAGACTGGTTCTTTAGTGAGACTGGTTCTGTGGAGACTGGTTCTGTAGTGAGACTGGTTCTGTAGAGACTGGTTCTGTGGAGACTGGTTCTGTAGCGAGACTGGTTCTGTGGAGACTGGTTCTGTAGTGAGACTGGTTCTGTAGTGAGACTGGTTCTGTGGAGACTGGTTCTGTAGCGAGACTGGTTCTGTAGCGAGACTCGTTCTGTGGAGACTGGTTCTGTAGCGAGACTAGTTCTTTAGTGAGACTGGTTCTGTGGAGACTGGTTCTGTAGTGAGACTGGTTCTGTAGAGACGGTTCTGTAGGAGACGGTTCTGTAGCGAGACTGGTTCTGTAGTGAGACTGGTTCTGTAGTGAGACTGGTTCTGTAGTGAGACTGGTTCTGTGGAGACTGGTTCTGTAGCGAGACTGGTTCTGTGGAGACTGGTTCTGTAGCGAGACTGGTTCTGTAGCGAGACTGGTTCTGTGGAGACTGGTTCTGTGGAGACTGGTTCTGTAGCGAGACTGTGGAGACTGGTTCTGTGGAGACTGGTTCTGTAGCGAGACTGGTTCTGTAGTGAGACTGGTTCTTTGGAGACTGGTTCTGTAGTGAGACTGGTTCTGTAGTGAGACTGGTTCTGCAGCGAGACTGGTTCTGTGGAGACTGGTTCTGTAGCGAGACTGGTTCTGTAGCGAGACTGGTTCTGTAGCGAGACTGGTTCTGTGGAGACTGGTTCTGTAGCGAGACTGGTTCTGTAGCGAGACTGGTTCTGTAGTGAGACTGGTTCTGTAGCGAGACTGGTTCTGTAGTGAGACTGGTTCTGTAGTGAGACTGGTTCTGTGGAGACTGGAGACAAGTCAAGTCATCCTCATTTATATAGCGCTTTAAACAATGTAGATTGTTTCAAAGCAGCTTTACAGAGACAAACATATCATTTTTAAGGTAACAAAGAATGGTTTGGTTTTATAGCGGTTCTTGAATATGTTGTTTCCAGCTAAAGTTAGTTTTGATTGATTCACTTCCGTCGAAATGATCATTTGTTATTAAAGGGGGGGTGAAATGCTCAGTTTCACTCAATCTCATGTTAATCTTGAGTACCTATAGAGTAATATTGCATCCTTCATACCTCCAAAAAGTCTTTAGTTTTATTATATTTATAAAAGAAAGATAGGCTGTACTGAGTCTTTCCGGAAAAACCCGAGCGGGTGGAGGCGTGCCGTGTGGGCGGGAGCGCGCGAAGCTTTTGCGTGTGTTGTAAACAGACAGACTTGTGGTTTATGAGGACATGATTTAGTTTTACAATAAACAAACTGACACCTACAGTGGCCAGCTAAACAAATGTATTTAAACACACACAACACACACACACACACACACACACCATACATCGCATGCTCCATAGATACATTAACTGTAAGTGATCATGTTGTTTACTTGCTGTGCTTAACGCCGATAGTTAACAACACACAGACATTTGAAGCAGTTTTACTCACCGCCTGCGGTTCCAACGCACGACCGTGAACCTTTATCGTTGGGACTGCTCCATCTTTAAGTGTTAGGCGATCTGCAAATCCGGCGTCGAACTGAGCCTATAACGTTAACTATAACCGTCGAAATGAAGGAAACAAACAAGAACACGTCACTTGCACAACTCCGTTGCTGCTCTGGAAAAACAAAATCCAACCACAGGTCCCTTAACGCTGGGTTCTTTGGAAATTTGTGCAGTGTTGTATTGCCCTGGCAACCAAAAACACACTTTTTTTGTGCCTTTTTTTTATTGCAGCGCTCTGATGGCATAGGACTCTCTCACTCTCGCACGCTCTAGGCTACAGATGCGCGCGCGCACTTCCGGGAGAATTGCCCTTAAGACCCGTATAAGGGAATTCCACCCACTCTGACGTCGCGTAGAGCCGTATTCGAAAAAAACTTTCCGAAACTTGTGACAAACCGGAAGGAGTATTTTTGGAACAGAATTACTCCATCAAACTTACAACTTCATTTTTGAAACTTTGTCCATGTTTAGCATGGGAATCCAACTCTTTAACAGTGTAAAAAACTCACTATGCATGAAACAGCATTTCACCCCCCCCTTTAAATAGGGGCCGCTAAGACGACGCCGTTCTCTCTAAACAGACTTTAAACTGAACCTGTGATAAACGCTGATGGCGTTCACATGCGCATTAAAGGGATACTCCACCTCCCCCGGAAACAGGCCCATTCCACAACTCCCCCGGAGCCAAACAGCCGAGCCCCACCGCCCTCGAATCCACCCAGCCGACCCCCCGATACCCAGAAGAACATCAGCAAGCAGACAGTCCCCGGTCCCACTGACTCCCACAGTATATTTTTTTCGTACCATGGAAGTCAATGAGACCAGAAACCGCCTGGTCACCGACAGTCTTCCAAACATCAGAAAATAGGCCGAATGGACCCAAAAACGGCAAAACCCAACCGTCCAACCCCAGGGGAGCCGCAAAACGAGCCCACCTCCAAAAAAAGTGGAGCATCCCCTAAAGAATTGATTCTATAGTTATGTGCGTTTGAATAAATGTGTGCGCAGGTTCGTAATTCGCTACAAACCATGCCTAAACAAACTACTTGTCTTGCCTATAAATTTTGACTCAGAATTTTTATTTTATCAATTCGGTGTAGGGACGCGAAACCGTAATTTCATAGCGCTTTATCTGTAGAGTGGGTTAGGGATCCTCCATAGGGAGAGGCTAGTTGGCACTTCAGCACACTGCGTTGTCATCGGGTCCAGGCGAAGGTCCTTCGTCAGATCTGGAAACGGCCTGGATCCGGCAGGCTGCAGGAAAACCTTGGGATAAACAAAGACACTAAATTAGCGTAGATGCCATTCTTCTTATGATGTAACGAGTACATCAGGATTTAAGGGAAGTGTTCCCGGTTCCGGCTGGCCTAATCTATGCAGCCTAACAATTAATTATAGAAGTCGATAATGTATTACGTGAATGCTAGGTCAAAGAGATGTGTTTTTAGTCTAGTTTTAAACTGACAGACTGTGTCTGCTTCCCGGACAATGGTAGGAAGATTGTTCCAAAGTTTTGGTGCTAAATAGGAAAAGGATCTACCACCAGCAGTCGATTTAGATATTCTAGGTATTATCAACTGGCCAGAATTTTGAGATCGCAATAGACGTGCAGGACTATAATGCGTTAAGAGCTCGCTCAAGTACTGGGGAGCTAAACCATTTAGTGCTTTGTAAGTAATCAGCAATATTTTAAAATTTATACGATGTTTAATAGGCAGCCAAGGCAGTGTTGACAGAACCAGGCTAATATGGTCATACTTCCTGGTTCTGGTAAGAACTCTAGCGGCTGCGTTTTGGACCAGCTGTAGTTTGTTTATTAAGCGTGCAGGGCAACCACCCAGTAGAGCATTACAATTATCTAGCCTTGAGGTCATGAACGCATGAACTAATTGTTCCGCATTTGTCAGTGAGAGCATATGACGTAATTTAGATATATTTTTAAGATGGAAAAATGCTGTTTTACAGATACTAGACACGTGACTTTCAAATGAAAGATTGGTATCAAAGAGCACACCCAGGTTCCTAACTGACGACGAAGACTTAACAGAGCAGCCATCAAGTGTTAGACAGTATTCTAGGTCATTAGGTGAGGAAGTTTTTTGTCCAATGATTAGAATCTCTGTTTTTTCAGAATTTAGTAGTAGGAAATTACTGGTCATCCAATTTTTTATATCAGCTATGCATTCCGTTAATTTTGTGAATTGGTAAGTTTGGTTTTGAAGAAATATACAGCTGAGTATCATCAGCATAACAGTGAAAGCTAATTCCATGTTTCCTAATGATATCTCCTAATGGTAGCATGTACAGAGTGAACAGCAGCGGTCCTAGTACTGAGCCTTGTGGTACGCCATACTGAACTTGTGATTGATAAGACATCTCTTCATTTACTGCTACAAACTGGAAACGGTCAGATAAGTATGATTTAAACCATGCTAGTGCAATTCCACTAATGCCAACATAGTTTTCTAGTCTGTTTAAAAGAATGTTGTGGTCGATAGTATCAAATGCCGCACTAAGATCGAGTAACGCTAATAGAGAGATACAACCACGATCGGATGATAAGAGCAAATCATTTGTGACTTTAATGAGAGCAGTCTCAGTACTATGGTACGGTCTAAATCCGGACTGAAAATCCTCGCAGATAAAAAGGAACACAGTTGTGAGGATACTGCTTTTTCTAATTTTGGTTCTGTGGAGACTGGTTCTGTGGAGACTGGTTCTGTGGAGACTGGTTCTGTAGCGAGACTGGTTCTGTGGAGACTGGTTCTGTAGCGAGACTGGTTCTGTGGAGACTGGTTCTGTGGAGACTGGTTCTGTAGCGAGACTGGTTCTGTAGTGAGACTGGTTCTGTAGTGAGACTGGTTCTGTAGTGAGACTGGTTCTGTGGAGACTGGTTCTGTAGTGAGACTGGTTCTGTAGTGAGACTGGTTCTGTAGCGAGACTGGTTCTGTGGAGACTGGTTCTGTAGCGAGACTGGTTCTGTGGAGACTGGTTCTGTAGCGAGACTGGTTCTATGGAGACTGGTTCTGTAGCGAGACTGGTTCTGTAGTGAGACTGGTTCTGTGGAGACTGGTTCTGTAGCGAGACTGGTTCTGTGGAGACTGGTTCTGTAGTGACACTGGTTCTGTAGCGAGACTGGTTCTGTAGCGAGACTGGTTCTGTGGAGACTGGTTCTGTGGAGACTGGTTCTGTAGTGAGACTGGTTCTGTGGAGACTGGTTCTGTAGGGAGACTGGTTCTGTGGAGACTGGTTCTGTGGAGACTGGTTCTGTAGTGAGACTGGTTCTGTGGAGACTGGTTCTGTAGTGAGACTGGTTCTGTAGCGAGACTGGTTCTGTGGAGACTGGTTCTGTAGCGAGACTGGTTCTGTGGAGACTGGTTCTGTAGCGAGAATGGTTCTGTGTAGACTTGTTCTGTGGAGACTGGTTCTGTGGAGACTGGTTCTGTAGTGAGACTGGTTCTGTAGCGAGACTGGTTCTGTAGCGAGACTGGTTCTGTGGAGACTGGTTCTGTAGAGACTGGTTCTGTAGTGAGACTGGTTCTATAGCGAGACTGGTTCTGTAGCGAGACTGGTTCTGTGGAGACTGGTTCTGTGGAGACTGGTTCTGTAGTGAGACTGGTTCTGTAGCGAGACTGGTTCTGTAGCGAGACTGGTTCTGTGGAGACTGGTTCTGTAGAGACTGGTTCTGTAGCGAGACTGGTTCTATAGCGAGACTGGTTCTGTAGCGAGACTGGTTCTGTGGAGACTGGTTCTGTGGAGACTGGTTCTGTGGAGACTGGTTCTGTAGTGAGACTGGTTCTGTAGCGAGACTGGTTCTGTGGAGACTGGTTCTGTAGCGAGACTGGTTCTGTGGAGACTGGTTCTGTAGTGAGACTGGTTCTGTAGCGAGACTGGTTCTGTAGCGAGACTGGTTCTGTGGAGACTGGTTCTGTAGAGACTGGTTCTGTAGTGAGACTGGTATGTTCTGTGGAGACTGGTTCTGTAGCGAGACTGGTTCTGTAGCGAGACTGGTTCTGTGGAGACTGGTTCTGTAGCGAGACTGGTTCTGTGGAGACTGGTTCTGTAGCGAGACTGGTTCTGTGGAGACTGGTTCTGTGGAGACTGGTTCTGTAGCGAGACTGGTTCTGTGGAGACTGGTTCTGTAGCGAGACTGGTTCTGTGGAGACTGGTTCTGTAGCGAGACTGGTTCTGTAGTGAGACTGGTTCTGTAGCGAGACTGGTTTTTGTGTAGACTGGTTCTGTAGCGAGACTGGTTCTGTGGAGACTGGTTCTGTGGAGACTGGTTCTGTAGTGAGACTGGTTCTGTGGAGACTGGTTCTGTAGTGAGACTGGTTCTGTGGAGACTGGTTGTGTAGCGAGACTGGTTCTGTGGAGACTGGTTCTGTAGCGAGACTGGTTCTGTAGGGAGACTGGTTCTGTAGTGAGACTGGTTCTGTAGCGAGACTGGTTCTGTAGGGAGACTGGTTCTGTAGCGAGACTGGTTCTGTGGAGACTGGTTCTGTGGAGACTGGTTCTGTAGTGAGACTGGTTCTGTGGAGACTGGTTCTGTGGAGACTGGTTCTGTGGAGACTGGTTCTGTGGAGACTGGTTCTGTAGCGAGACTGGTTCTGTAGCGAGATCAACGCTGGTGTGTTCCTGAGGTGCTCCAATAAAGATAAAGATGCAATCGTCCGATCTGGATGTTACGAATGCAATGCAATCTCAAAGTGCTTAGCAGACAAGAAGGGCTAAACCCTGGCTAAAAATATTAAAATTTTATTTTAATATTTTTAAGCCTACTATATTTTTAGGAGAAATGTTTTTTGACATCCATTCACAGTTAGATCCAGTGTTGTGCCTGAACGCGTTCAATGAACGATAGTTCATGAACGCGTTCATATTTTGGGCGAACGTGAACTGAACGTACTGTATTACTGCCTGATGAACGTTACTGTGAACGCGTTCATTCTGGTGTCTGTGAACGCACGCGCTCTCAGTTTAGCTTCGTACAATAGGGTGCCAGATTTGTATAGAGCCTTCCAGGCGAAAACACGGCTAAAACACACGTAAACAGACCTTAATATGTAGCGAAAAAACACCCAATCTGGCAACACCAGCCAGCAGTGTCGTGCCGCGGCCGGCGTCGACAAAGCAGTGAGCGTGGAGGCGTCGTATGATCATTTCATGACGAGGTCGGTGAGGATGGGAAAAATCTTACATTTATGGGCAAACTGCCCGTCGATAAAATAATGTCTGTGGTTGTATATGGGCTGTGTGGTGGCAATAATAATAATTTAAAAAAAGCTCGCAACATATGGAAAAAAAGAACTATAAATGAACTAGTTCATTTTTTGAAGATTGAACTATGAACTGAACTAGTTCATTTTAAAATGTGTGAACTGAACTTTGAACTAGTTCATGTAGAAAGTGAACTTTCCCAACACTGGTTAGATCTAATGATAGCCTACAAATATAACATTTTGTTAGGAAGAAATCCAGATGAGTTATTAAAGACGTGCGCGCGCGCACACACATACTTACAAACGCACGCGCGCACACACTCGCACACACAAACGCGCGCACCTCTCTCCCTCTCTTTGTCTATCTCTATCTCTCGCTGTCTCTCGCTGTCTCTCGCTCTCTTTCTGTCTCTCTGTCTCTGTCTCTCTCTCTCTCTCTCTCTCTCTCTCTCTCTCTCTCTCTCTCTCTCTTCTCTCTCTCTCTCTCTCTCTCTCTCTCTCTCTCTCTCTCCTCTCTCTCCTCTCTCCTCTCTCTCTCTCTCCTCTCTCTCTCTCTCTCTCTCTCTCTCCATCATTTATCTCCAGCCCGCTCTTGAATCGGGTCATTTCTCCGCGTGTGTGTCTATGCTGCGGACTGGAGAAACTTTCTTCCTCTTCTTCCTCTTCTTC
>CM070830.1:41091315-41116315 GCA_036326025.1 Chrosomus eos | reverse complement strand
GTTTATGACGCCGCGGGGTTTACATTGACATATCACGCGGAAACTATATATTTTCACCTTATATATTATATATCTTATATATTTTAACCTAGAAAAATGCTAGAATATCATAAATAATTTCATTCGTTAATAAAAGTGTTGATGGCACCGAAACATGAAACAGTAATTCGAAAATCTGCATCAAAACCAGCGCGAATTATTATTATTCTCTCTTCAAAATAAAGATTCACAGCGATGAACAGAAGATCATAAATAACCTTTTCTTCTTAGTGTGAAGAAACATTTTAATAAAGAACATATTTCCTTTATGAAGAAGCTTTTGCGGAATGGAAATCAATGCGATAAAGATGTTTTGCTGAGATTCTCAGATTATATGATGAAAGATTTGACAACAATAGATTATTATATTATATTACAACTGAATCATTCCTTATATTTCAGTGTTATATTTAGCATATTTATGTTCATATTTCCGCGGCACTTCGTGAATAGGCTATGCATTATTATATTCTATATTATATTCTCAAAATATTCTCCAGCTAAAAGAAAATCGTATATAAAATGAAATCTTATAACGACACAACAAAAGCCTATATTCCCTTTATAATGTAGTCATAATATAGTCCACAATAATATCATAAATCTGCAGCTAAAGCAATATTGTGTCAGGATTGTGGACGTTTTTTCCTAAAATATCTTCCAATCTGCGAATTTATGAATATTTTCATTCAGTAAAAGCGCGAGTTTCAGAGAAGTTTAAGTGTTTTAAATATTTTAGGCTAACTATTTTCCCACAAATACATTTTGTTTATTGTTGAATCTTTTTCATTTTCTAAATGTTTATGTTTCTATATATTTCTGTTCAGATGCAATAGTCTAATAAAGGCATATTTGAATGTTTCTTTATTTGTTTCTCTAAACCTTCTGAATGTTTGTGCATCACGAATATGTGCTTTATTCTTCAGAAAATTAATATGTGCTTTATTCTTCAGAAAATTAATATGTGCTTTATTCTTCAGAAAATAAATGTTTGTGTGTTATGATGATGACAGAGTCTGATGTTAAATATATAGTGACTGATAATAATTATAACCAAGTACATTAAACACAAGAAAAATTAACTATTTTTAATGAAAGGAAAAGAGCAACGCATTTATTTGATCACAATTCTCTATAATGTTGAAAAATCCTCTTATATAATTCGAACGTTCAAATATAACGTTCAAATAATACCATTCCTCATTTTGTAGCTACTTTAAATTTATTACATATCAATTTGGCCTTGATCAAATCTTAAACGAAAAGAAATGAAGAGAAATGAAAATAAAATGATTGATAACTTATGCAGCTGCGATTCGACAAGCGGAAATACGCAACATCTCGCGGGATTTCGTTGTCTCGTGTTCCTGTACTATTCCCGTTCACGCCCGGAGTTCATCCTTGTTACCAATCATCACTAGAGAACATTAGAGGGAGTTTTGAAACGGACCAATGAGCGCAGAGTGCTGTTGTGAACGCATCCAATCACAGTAGAGCTTCGACGAGCGGCAGAATAGCAGCAGACCAGAGCCTCGCGGTGAGTTTTAACGATCGTTCTGCTTATTTTAATACACATTATCCGATAATAAACACATCGACTCTGTTTCAGAGAGATTTACTGGAGTTTGAGCTCTGAATAAACTCTACAGTTACAGTATTATCAGCTGCGCAGTGCTGCAATACATTCAGTCGAAGTCTGACGGGTTTGAGAGTTTAAATACATTCCAGTGTAATTTAAATTTACTTGAGTTTAGTTATTATTACTTTCGGTTTTAGATTGAGTTTTATTCCTGTGTAAAGAGAATCGGAGCAGAAACAATTATGCTCACAATGCTGGGAGGTTTACTGTGGCTGCTAGGATGTAACTGTGTGGTTGCTAGGGTGTTCCTGTGTGGTTGCTAAGCTGTTGCTAGGTGGCTTCCTACTGCCTGTTTTTGTGTGCAGTTTTATAAGTGGTGAATCTGGTGATTAGTAAAATTACACTCACACAGAGGATCGGAGGAATCATTCATGTCTATGAGTGTGTGTACTAGCGATGAGGGTCTCAAAGTGCTGTACTCAATTTTATCCCTTAAAACTCATCTTTGATCACCAAAAGTAATATATGTAATGCCTGAAAAATAGCTTGAATGTAGCCTACCGGTAATTCTACACCTATGGTTCTATGAATATGCAAATGAGCCCCGCCTCCACTCACTCACTCACTCAGAGATCCACTGTTGATCTGATTGGTTACAAGCAGGGCTTGACATTAACTTTTTTGCTCACTAGCCAATGTGGCTAGTGGTTTTCCAAAATTACTAGCCACGCAGCATTTTTACTAGCCACATTTTTGTTGTTAAAAAATTACGTTTTATATGATTAAAGTTGACAACGGGGCTTAAAACGTACTAATATCATTATCTCTGATAAGGTTGTATGTAAAGTTTTGCATCAGTTTTTTTTATCAGTAAATACTGTAATACAGAGTAGAACAATTATCTGCATTAGAAACAACAAGCAAAGAATAAATGATTTTTTCTAAGAAAAAAATCCACAATTAAGGCAACATGATTATATAGGCCTATGGCTGTTTTGGGGACTTTGGATTGTTGCATCTGCATTTCCTCAGAGCTCTGACTGGTTTAATAATTATCATCATGAAGCTCTGGTACCTCAGAGTAACTGGAGATATGTCCACCTGAAACAAGTATAGGCCTACAGGTCTTCATTTGCCAGATTATTCCCACAAACGCATCTCCTGCTTTCTTTCATGGCATGATTAATTTATTAAAACATAGAATTAACTCTGGAAAGATTGTTGTGATACGTGACATGGGCAGTCCTGCTAGTAGTTATACACCGTGTCCCTTAATCACTAAGAGAATTTTTTCTTTATCGCAGCTCTACCTTTTCTCTTTATCTCGTTCTCCTGCGCATTTTTTCTACGCACTGCTCGGCCACGCACACTCACGCACTGACTGAACGCTGTGTGTGTGTGTGTGTGTGCATGCGACCAGCAGTCGCGTGTGATGATGACAGAGATCGTACCATCAGGTTAAAATCAGGCGGGAGGCTGATATACAGGTTTGAGGGACTGTGGCTGCACTGTGACAGATTCAACTTTATATTGTCGTTTGACAAAAGTCTGGATGTCATATTTGGCGCGCGCACCCTCGCGCAGCGGCACTGCAGGAGAGCGCGAGACGCGCCGGTGGTCTGGATTCTCCTGCTATTAAAAAAGATCGCTATATCATCGCTGCTGCTGGTTAAGTTGATAATTAAGGGCAGACTAAAACAGCCCTCAGTCCGACGGCCAGTCCGCGTGTTTTGTTATTTCAGATGCCTTTTTGACAAGACTACAATTTTTCAACACGCCAAAGTGGCTAGTGGGAGTGACTGTGTTACCCGCCACGGGTGAAATCCACCCGCATTTGGCGGGTTGGCGGGTGTTAATGTCAAGCCCTGGTTACAAGGTAGTTTGTGACGTCAGAAACACCAGCGATTTCAGTGTTTTTGAGACTGTCTTTGGTTCACTGCAGTTTTAAGCAGAAAATATTCAGCAATGGTGTCGACTTATGAAATTACACATGGATTGTCTTAAAGCGTTTTAAAAACAACACATAGACACATAAACAACATTAAAAGCTGGATTTACAGCACAGGGGGACTTTAATACAGTGCAGTAATTAATGCTCCAGTAATGAATGTGTTCAGATGACCGGAGCCAACGAGTTCAAGCTGACCCAGGGCCCGGACGACAGCATCTCCGCGGTGAAGTTCAGCCCCGCCTCGCCGCAGTTCCTGCTGGTGTCGTCCTGGGACTGTTCCGTCCGGCTCTATGACGTCAGCGCCAACAGCATGCGGATGAAGTACCAGCATCTGGCGCCCGTGCTCGACTGCGCTTTCTACGTGAGTGAAACGCTGGAGAATCACGTCTGCGCTGTAACTGTCTGTCTGTCTGCGCTGTAACTGTCTGTCTGCGCTGTAACTGTCTGTCTGTCTGTGATCGTCTGCGCTGTAACTGTCTGTCTGTCTGCGATCGTCTGCGCTGTAACTGTCTGTCTGCGATCGTCTACTAACTCTCTGTCTGCGCTGTAACTGTCTGTCTGCGCTGTAACTGTCTGTCTGCGCTGTAACTGTCTGTCTGTCTGCGATCGTCTGCGCTGTAACTGTCTGTCTGCGCTGTAACTCTCTGTCTGCGCTGTAACTGTCTGTCTGCGCTGTAACTGTCTGTCTGTCTGCGATCGTCTGCGCTGTAACTGTCTGTCTGCGATCGTCTACTAACTCTCTGTCTGCGCTGTAACTCTCTGTCTGCGCTGTAACTGTCTGTCTGCGCTGTAAACTGCTGTCTGTCTGCGATCGTCTGCGCTGTAACTGTCTGTCTGCGATCGTCTACTAACTTCTTCTGCGCTGTAACTCTCTGTCTGCGCTGTAACTGTCTGTCTGCGTGTAAACTCTCTGTCTGCGCTGTAACTGTCTGTCTGCGCTGTCTAAACTCTCTGTCTGCGCTGTAACTGTCTGTCTGCGATCGTCTACTAACTCTCTGTCTGCGCTGTAACTGTCTGTCTGCGCTGTAAACTCTCTGTCTGCGCTGTAACTGTCTGTCTGCGTGTAAACCTTCTGGCTGTCTGTCGCGTGTAAACTTGTCCTGTACCTGCTGCTGTAAACTCTCTGTCTGCGCTGTAACTGTCTGTCTGCGCTGTAAACTCTCTGCGCTGTAACTTCTGTCTGCCTGTAACTCTCTGTCTGCGCTGTAACTGTCTGTCTGCGCTGTAAACTCTCTGTCTGCTCTGTAACTCTCTGTCTGCGCTGTAACTGTCTGTCTGCGCTGTAAACTCTCTGTCTGCGTTGTAACTAGAGGTCGACCGATATGGTTTTTTTCAGGCCGATACCGATCTTTTGAAATCCGGGTCGGCCGATGGCCGATTAATGCTGCCGATTTATTTTGGCCGATATTTGGCCGATATGTGCTTGGTTTTTAACCTCTATTTGAAAGATAAAATGTGAAAGAAATAATGATTACTTAACATAGACAAACTTTCTCAACAAAAACATTTATTGAACACTTGAACAATCTGCCCTTTAAATTAAAAATGTATAATGTAAAAAAACATATATAAATAAACTGTATAAATAATGTAGAAAAAATAAATTAAATAAACAAAACGGGTAATAAGAAAAGAAACTGTCAAATAAACTTTTCAATAAAAAAATAAAATAAAGTTTAGTGCAATTAACAGCATTTAACACACTTCTGAGGTGAAGCGCTGCCTTAAAGGGTTGGTTTTCTTTCCAGCCATCTGTAAAAAGGGGAAAAATACAAGGTTATGTTAGTATTTTTGTATAGTACCTTGACATCATCTCAAGTCATTTTATAGATAGGTATAGATATAAAATCTAACAAATGTTTCATAATTCAGCTAATAATTCAGTGCATTGTAAGTAATATAAAAACGTTTCTATCCTCTTTCTATCCTCTCAAAAAATGTCCTGAAATATTTATTTTTGGTTTGTTTTGTTTTGTTGATGGACAAAGACAAATGGACATAACCTAATTATCACAAAAAAGGAGAAAAAAAACCTTTGAATGATTTAGTATTTTTTTATATATAAGGTGTATTATATTTTATTTAATTTAACTTATAACAATAAAGTATTTCACTAGTAAATTGCTGTTGAATGACAAAAACAACCACCGGATGGGAAAATGATATTTTACAAAAACTTTAAATGCATCACAACGCACTGTCCGTCTGTTGTTCTTCAGACAACGGCATCCCGCTGTTGGACCTTTTAGTCTACAGTGAAATACAGTCACACTTTACACTGTTTGGCCAGCATTTTAACCATGTTTAATCCAGCTACTAACTAACGGTATGTTCAAGTTCGCTGCTGAGTGCTGACTAGCGCCACGTGCAGTGAAGCGATGTTTCTGTTATTCTAATGTCCGTTTTCTGAGCATCCAAGCACTGAACTGAAGCACAGAAATCCGTGTTGATATTCGGTGCAGTAGATAACGGTTGTTAAGGTTCCAGTGCCGTATTAGCACCAGGTCTGCCTGTAGCTAACGTTACCCGCTAGCAAAGCAAAGCCAGTCTGTCACTAGCCTATAGTGCGTTGGTCTCTTTTTTATTACTTATTTCTCTGCATTGAGCGACAACCCTCTCAAATATAAGACACACAAACAGAACAAATAAAAGTCTCAGATTCACTCTGTAATTGCAAAATTATTGCTTACTTATTGTGACATGATAGCAACTCTTCTGTGATAATGCAACTTCAACTACGATCCAAAGTAGCCGAATGTCATGTCGCTTATTCAGGTTTTTCTCGAAGTTGGCAGTAACATATCAAAAGTTTTTAATTAAATATAAAGGAGTTATAAGAATTGAATCCTTACCGTTAGCTCCTTAGGCACTGGATGAGGTCTGCTCACTCGGCTGGAAAAGTCTCTAGCGGCAGCGTGCGTCAAACGCGTGTTCCACGACAACACTAGGCTGCCCACAGATGCGCCTGTCTAATAATCGGCTTGATATACTTGGATATTGGCCGATGCCGATTATGTTAAAAATTGCCAAAAATCGGCCGATTAATCGGTCGACCTCTAGTTGTAACTGTCTGTCTGCGCTGCAACTGTCTGTCTGCGCTGTAACTGTCTGTCTGTGATCGTCTGCGCTGTAACTCTGTCTGCGCTGTAACTCTGTCTGCGCTGTAACTGTCTGTCTGCGCTGTAACTGTCTGTCTGCGATTGTCTGTGCTCGTCTGCACTGTGTCTGTCTGCGCTGTAAATTTCTGCGATCGTCTACTAACTCTGTCTGTACTCGTCTGCGCTGTAATTCTCTCTGTGCTTGTCTGCGCTGTAACTCTCTGTCTGCGCTCGTCTGCGCTGTAACTCTCTGTCTGCGCTGTAACTCTCTGTCTGCGCTGTAACTCTCTGTCTGCGCTCGTCTGCGCTGTAACTCTGTCTGCGCTGTAACTCTCTGTCTGCGCTGTAACTCTGTCTGCGCTGTAACTCTCTGTCTGCGCTGTAACTCTCTGTCTGCGCTCGTCTGCGCTGTAACTCTCTGTCTGCGCTGTAACTCTCTGTCTGCGCTCGTCTGCGCTGTAACTCTGTCTGCGCTGTAACTCTCTGTCTGCGCTCGTCTGCGCTGTAACTCTCTGTCTGCGCTGTAACTCTCTGTCTGCGCTCGTCTGCGCTGTAACTCTCTGTCTGCGCTGTAACTCTCTGTCTGCTCTGTAACTCTGTCTGCGCTCGTCTGCGCTGTAACTCTCTGTCTGCTCTGTAACTCTCTGTCTGCTCTGTAACTCTCT
This sequence comes from Chrosomus eos, assembly GCA_036326025.1. NCBI lineage: Eukaryota > Metazoa > Chordata > Actinopteri > Cypriniformes > Leuciscidae > Chrosomus > Chrosomus eos. The sequence continues at coordinate 41,108,983 of CM070830.1, read as the reverse complement.
GTCTGCGCTGTAACTCTCTGTCTGCGCTGTAACTCTCTGTCTGCGCTGTAACTCTCTGTCTGCGCTGTAACTCTCTGTCTGCGCTGTAACTCTCTGTCTGCGCTGTAACTCTCTGTCTGCGCTCGTCTGCGCTGTAACTCTCTGTCTGCGCTGTAACTCTGTCTGCTCTGTAACTCTGTCTGCGCTGTAACTCTCTGTCTGCGCTCGTCTGCGCTGTAACTCTCTGTCTGCGCTGTAACTCTCTGTCTGCGCTGTAACTCTCTGTCTGCGATTGTCTGTGCTCGTCTGCACTGTGTCTGTCTGCGCTGTAAATTTCTGCGATTGTCTACTAACTCTCTGTACTCGTCTGCGCTGTAATTCTCTTTGTGCTTGTCTGCGCTGTAACTCTCTGTCTGCGCTGTAACTCTCTGTCTGCGCTGTAACTCTCTGTCTGCGCTGTAACTCTCTGTCTGCGCTGTAACTCTCTGTCTGCGCTGTAACTCTCTGTCTGCGCTGTAACTCTGTCTGCGCTGTAACTCTCTGTCTGCGCTGCAACACTCTGTCTGCGCTGTAACTCTGTCTGCGCTGTAACTCTCTGTCTGCGCTGTAACTCTCTGTCTGCGCTGTAACTCTCTGTCTGCACTCGTCTGCGCTGTAACTCTGTCTGCGCTGTAACTCTGTCTGCGCTCATCTGCGCTGTAACTCTGTCTGCGCTGTAACTCTCTGTCTGCACTCGTCTGCGCTGTAACTCTCTGTCTGCGCTGTAACTCTCTGTCTGCGCTGTAACTCTCTGTCTGCGCTAGCACTCTGTCTGCGCTGTAACTCTCTGTCTGCGCTGTAACTCTCTGTCTGCGCTGTAACTCTCTGTCTGCGCTGTAACTCTCTGTCTGCGCTGTAACTCTGTCTGCGCTGTAACTCTCTGTTTGCGCTGTAACTCTCTGTCTGCGCTGTAACTCTCTGTCTGCGCTGTAACTCTGTCTGCGCTGTAACTCTCTGTCTGCGCTGTAACTCTCTGTCTGCGCTGTAACTCTCTGTCTGCGCTGTAACTCTCTGTCTGCGCTGTAACTCTCTGTCTGCGCTGTAACTCTCTGTCTGCGCTGTAACTCTCTGTCTGCGCTGTAACTCTGTCTGCGCTGTAACCTCTGTCTGCGCTGTAACTCTCTGTCTGCGCTGTAACTCTCTGTCTGCGCTGTAACTCTCTGTCTGCGCTGTAACTCTCTGTCTGCGCTGTAACTCTCTCTGCCTGTAACTCTCTGTCTGCGCTGTAACTCTGTTCTGCGCTGTAACTCTCTGTCTGCGCTGTAACTCTCTGTCGGTCTGCGCTGTAACTCTCTGTCTGCGCTGTAACTCTTGTCTGCGCTGTAACTCTCTGTCTGCGCTGTAACTCTCTGTGCTTGCTGCGCTGTAACTCTGTCTGCGCTGTAACTCTCTGTCTCTGCGCTGTAACTCTCTGTCTGCGCTGTAACTCTCTGTCTGCGCTGTAACTCTCTGTCTGCGCTGTAACTCTCTGTCTGCGCTGTAACTCTTGTCTGCGCTGTAACTCTGTCTGCGCTGTAACTCTCTGTCTGCGCTGTAACTCTGTCTGCGCTGTAACTCTTCTGCTGCGCTGTAACTCTCTGTCTGCGCTGTAACTCTGTCTGCGCTGTAACTCTCTGTCTGCGCTGTAACTCTCTGTCTGCGCTGTAACTCTCTGTCTGCGCTGTAACTCTGTCTGCGCTGTAACTCTCTGTCTGCGCTGTACTCTCTGTCTGCGCTGTAACTCTGTCTGCGCTGTAACTCTCTGTCTGCGCTGTAACTCTCTGTCTGCGCGTAACTTTGTCTGCGCTGTAACTCTCTGTCTGCGCTGTAACTCTCTGTCTGCGCTGTAACTCTCTGTCTGCGCTGTAACTCTTGTCTGCGCTGTGTTTTAACTCTCTGTCTGCGCTGTAACTCTGTCTGCGCTGTAACTCTCTGCTGCTTGCGCTGGTAACTCTCTGTCTGCGCTGTAACTCTTGTCTGCGCTGTAACTCTCTGTCTGCGCTGTAACTCTCTGTCTGCGCTGTAACTCTGCTGTCTTGCGCTGTAACTCTCTGTCTGCGCTGTAACTCTCTGTCTGCGCTGTAACTCTGTCTGCGCTGTAACTCCTGTCTGCGCTGTAACTCTTGTCTGCCGTACTCTTGTCTGCGCTGTACTCTCTGCTGCGCTGTAACTCTCTGCTGCGCTGTAACTCTCTGTCTGCGCTGTAACTCTCTGTCTGCGCTGTAACTCTCTGTCTGCGCTGTAACTCTCTCTGACTCTCTGTCTGCGCTGTAACTCTCTGTCCTGTACGTCTGCGTTAACTCTCTGTCTGCGCTGTAACTCTCTGTCTGCGCTGTAACTCTCTGTCTGCGCTGTAACTCTGTCTGCGCTGTAACTCTCTGTCTGCGCTGTAACTCTTGTCTGCGCTGTAACTCTCTGTCTGCGCTGTAACTCTCTGTCTGCGCTGTAACTCTGTTGGCTGTAACTCTCTGTCTGCGCTGTAACTCTCGCTGATCTCTGCTGCTGTAACTCTCGTCTGCGCTGTAACTCTCTGTCTGCGCTGTAACCTCTGTCTGCGCTGAACTCTGTCTGCGCTGTAACTCTCTGTCTGCCTGTACTTTGCCTGAACTCTCTGTCTGCGCTGTAACTCTCGTCTGCGCTGTATCTTCTGCCTGTAACTCTCTGTCTGCGCTGTCCTGCTGTTAATCTCTGTCTGCGCTGTAACTCTCTTCTGTCTGCCTGTCGTAACTCTGTCTGCCTGTATTCCTGCGCTGCGTGTAACTCTTGTCTGCGCTGTAACTCTCTGTCTGCGCTGTAACTCTCTGTCTGCGCTGTAACTCTCTGTCTGCGCTGTAACTCCTGTCTGCGCTGTAACTCTCTGTCTGCGCTGTAACTCTCTGTCTGCGCTGTAACTCTCTGTCTGCGCTGTAACTCTCTGTCTGCGCTGTAACTCTCTGTCTGCGCTGTAACTCTCTGTCTGCGCTGTAACTCTCTGTCTGCGCTGTAACTCTCGTCTGCGCTGTAACCTCGTCTGCGTACTTGTCTCGCTGTAACTCTGTCTGCGCTGTAACTCTGTCTGCGCTGTAATCTCTGTCTGCGCTGTAACTCTGTCTGCGCTGTAATCTCTGTCTGCGCTGTAACTCTCTGTCTGCGCTGTAACCTCTGTCTGCGCTGTAACTCTCTGTCTGCGCTGTAACTCTCTGTCTGCGCTGTAACTCTCTGTCTGCGCTGTAACTCTCTGTCTGCGCTGTAACTCTCTGTCTGCGCTGTAACTCTGTCTGCGCTGTAACTCCTGTCTGCGCTGTAATCTCTGTCTGCGCTGTAACTCTGTCTGCGCTGTAACTCTCTGTCTGCGCTGTAACTCTCTGTCTGCGCTGTAACTCTCTGTCTGCGCTGTAACCTCTGTCTGCGCTGTAACTCTGTCTGCGCTGTAACCTCTGTCTGCGCTGTAACTCTCTGTCTGCGCTGTAACTCTCTGTCTGCGCTGTAACTCTGTCTGCGCTGTAACTCTGTCTGCGCTGTAACCTCTGTCTGCGCTGTAACTCTCTGTCTGCGCTGTAACCTCTGTCTGCGCTGAACTCTGTCTGCGCTGTAACTCTCTGTCTGCGCTGTAACTCTCGTCTGCGCTGTAACTCTCTGTCTGCGCTGTAACTCTCTGTCTGCGCTGTAACTCTCTGTCTGCGCTGTAACCTCTGTCTGCGCTGTAACCTCTGTCTGCGCTGTAACTCTCTGTCTGCGCTGTAACTCTCTGTCTGCGCTGTAACCTCTGTCTGCGCTGTAACCTCTGTCTGCGCTGTAACTCTCTGTCTGCGCTGTAACTCTGTCTGCGCTGTAACTCTGTCTGCGCTGTAACTCTCGTCTGCGCTGTAACTCTTCTGCGCTGTAACTCTCGTTCTGCGCCTGTAACTCTCTGTCTGCGCTGTAACTCTCTGTCTGCGCTGTAACTCTCTGTCTGCGCTGTAACTCTCTGTCTGCGCTGTAACTCTCTGTCTGCGCTGTAACTCTCTGTCTGCGCTGTAACTCTCTGTCTGCGCTGTAACTCTGTCTGCGCTGTAACTCTCTGTCTGCGCTGTAACTCTACTGTCTGCGCTGTAACTCTCTGTCTGCCCGTTGGTTAACTCTCTGTCTCTGCGCGCTGTAACTCTCTGTCTGCGCTACTGTCTGTAACTCTCTGTCTGCGCTGTAACTCTCTGTCTGCGCTGTAACTCTCTGTCTGCGCTGTAACTCTCTGTCTGCGCTGTAACTCTCTGTCTGCGCTGTAACTCTCTGTCTGCTCTGTAACTCTCTGTCTGCGCTGTAACTCCTTCCTGTCTCTGCGCTGTACTCTCTGTCTGCTCTCGTCTGCGCTTAACCCTTTATGACCTGCCATAGAACAATTCCACCAGAGTATATCTTTGTATTTTTACATGCTGTGCTGTCATTCTTTTGAGCATTTTCATATGCCATACATCAAAATAATCCTTACACTCCCAATTTGAAGGCTATGTTTGTAATAAATCAATAGTAACTATATAAATATCTCAAAAGTGCAATAAACAAAAATATATATATTTTTTTTTTACATTTTATTCAATACAAAAAATGGATAAATGTCAACCTCAAAATTTATTTGAACTGTTTACATAAATTAGTTTTTAAGATACACTCATTTTTAAACTCATTCAAAAAAAAGGCGTGTACTTTCGTTTAGACATAACGTGTGCGTGCGTGCGCGCGCACGCGTGTGTGTGTGTGTGTTGTGTGTGTGTGTGTGTGTGTGTGTGTGTGTGTGTGTGTGTGTGTGTGTGTGTGTGTGAATGTCCTTGTATTTGTGAATGTCTAAAGGAGAAAGAAATGATAAAATAAAGCAATGGTAAAAAGACAATAACGATATAAGGAACATATAGCAAATGGGAGTCAAATGGGAGTCAAACGCATGGTCAAATGACCCAGCTTGTGACGTCACAACATGCGACACACCCGGGGGTCATAGTGCACAGAACGTGATGCGTCAATGAGCCATCGGAAGACGAAACTATCAATCGCAGATCTACAGAACATGTGTGCAAAGACGTGCAATGCATTTTTGTGTTTTTGTTTTTTTGCGCTGTAACTCTCTGTCTGCACTGTAACTCTCTGTCTGCGCTGTAACTCTGTCTGCGCTCGACTGCGTTGTAACTCTGTCTGCGTTGTAACTCTGTCTGCGCTCGACTGCGTTGTAACTCTGTCTGCGTTGTAACTGTCTGCGCTCGACTGCGTTGTAACTCTGTCTGCGTTGTAACTCTGTCTGCGCTCGACTGCGTTGTAACTCTCTGTCTGCGCTGTAACTCTCTGTCTGCGCTCGACTGAGCTGTAACTCTCTGTCTGCGCTGTAACTCTCTGTCTGCGCTCGACTGAGCTGTAACTCTGTCTGCGCTCGACTGCGTTGTAACTCTGTCTGCGCTCGACTGCGCTATAACTGTCTGCGCTGTAACTCTGTGTCTGCGCTGTAACTCTGTGTCTGCGCTGTAACTCTGTGTCTGCGCTGTAACTCTGTGTCTGCGCTGTAACTCTGTGTCTGCGCTCGACTGCGCTGTAACTCTGTCTGCGCTTGACTGCGCTGTAACTCTGTCTGCGCTTGACTGCGCTGTAACTCTGTCTGCGCTCGACTGCGCTGTAACTCTCTGTCTGCGCTGTAACTCTCTGTCTGCGCTCGACCTCTATCTGCGCTCGACTGTGCTGTAACTCTGTCTGCGCTGTAACTCTGTCTGCGCTGTAACTCTCTGACTGCGCTGTAACTCTGTCTGCGCTCGACTGCGCTGTAACTCTGTCTGCGCTCGACTGCGCTGTAACTCTCTGTCTGCGCTCGACTGCGCTGTAACTGTCTGCGCTCGACTGCGCTGTAACTCTGTCTGCACTGTAACTCTGTCTGGGCTCGACTGCGCTGTAACTCTCTGTATGTGCTCAACTGCGCTGTAACTCTCTGTCTGCGCTCGACTGCGCTGTAACTCTTTGTCTGCGCTCGACTGCGCTGTAACTCTGTCTGCACTGTAACTCTATGCCTGGGCTCGACTGCGCTGTAACTCTCTGTATGTGCTCAACTGCGCTGTAACTCTGTCTGCGCTTGACTGTGCTGTAACTCTCTGTCTGCGCTCGACTGCGCTGTAACTCTGTCTGCGCTGTAACTCTCTGTCTGCGCTCGACTGCGCTGTAACTCTCTGTCTGCGCTGTAACTCTGTCTGCGCTCGACTGCGCTGTAACTCTCTGTCTGCGCTCGACTGCGCTGTAACTCTCTGTCTGCGCTCGACTGCGCTGTAACTGTCTGCGCTCGACTGCGCTGTAACTCTGTCTGCGCTCGACTGCGCTGTAACTCTGTCTGCGCTCGACTGCGCTGTAACTCTGTCTGCGCTCGACTGCGCTGTAACTCTGTCTGCGCTCGACTGCGCTGTAACTCTGTCTGCGCTCGACTGCGCTGTAACTCTCTGTCTGCGCTCGACTGCGCTGTAACTCTGTCTGCGCTGTAACTCTCTGTCTGCGCTCGACTGCGCTGTAACTCTGTCTGCGCTGTAACTCTCTGTCTGCGCTGTAACTCTCTGTCTGCGCTCGACTGCGCTGTAACTCTGTCTGCGCTGTAACTCTCTGTCTGCGCTCGACTGCGCTGTAACTCTCTGTCTGCGCTCGACTGCGCTGTAACTCTGTCTGCGCTCGACTGCGCTGTAACTCTGTCTGCGCTCGACTGCGCTGTAACTCTGTCTGCGCTGTAACTCTCTGTCTGCGCTCGACTGCGCTGTAACTCTCTGTCTGCGCTGTAATTCTCTGCTGCTGTTTCAGGATCCGACACACGCGTGGAGCGGTGGGCTGGATAACCAGCTGAAGACTCACGATCTCAACACGGATCAGGGTGAGTTCAACACTCGTGCTGGAAATCTGGTGTAGGCTGCTCATTCATGACTGAGAACGGGGGGAGGGGGGTGTACACACACTCATGACACACACTCAGGAGCACAGAAGATGGGGTACTGATGCCTGGTGTGTACCGCTCCTCAGACACGATCGTGGGGACTCACGACGCTCCGATCCGCTGTGTGGAATACTGTCCCGAGGTGAACGTCATGGTCACGGGCAGCTGGGACATGTCTGTGCGGCTGTGGGACCCCCGAACACCCTGCAACGCCGGCACCTTCACGCAGCCGGAGAAGGTGGGTGTGTGTGTGTGCGTGTGTGTGTGTGTGTGTGTGTGTGTGTGTGTGCATGCGTGCGTGTATGCGTGCGTGTGTGCTAGCATCTGACGTGTGCGTGTGCTGTGTGTGTGTGCTAGCATCTGACGTGTGTGTGTGGGGGTGTGTGTGCGTGCATGCGTGCGTGCGTGTGTGCTAGCATCTGACGCGTGTGTGTGCGTGTACGCGTGTGCTAGCATCTGACGTGTGTGCGTGCGTGTGTGTTTTGTGTGTGTGTGTGTGTGTGTGTGCGTGTGTGTGTGTGTGCGTGCGTGTGTGTGTGTGCTAGCTTCTGACGTGTGTGCTAGCATCTGACGTGTGCGTGCGTGTGTGCTAGCATCTGACGTCTGTGTGCGTGCGTGTGTGCTAGCATCTGACGGTGTGTGCGTGCGTGTGTGCTAGCATCTGAGGCGTGTGGTGTGTGCATGTGTGTTGCGTGTGTTGGTGCGTGTGCGCGTGTGCTAGCATCTGACGTGTGTGTTGTGCGCGTGTGCTGGCATCTGACGTGTGGTGTGCGTGTGTGTGTGTGTGCTAGCATCTGACGTGTGGTGTGCGTGTGTGTGTGTGTGCGTGTGTGCTAGCCTCTGACGGTGTGTGTGTGGTGTGCTAGCATCTGACGTGCGTGTGTGGGGGTGTGTGTGCGCGTGTGTGCTAGCATCTGACGCGTTGGTGTGTGTGTGGTGTGTGCGTGTCCGTGTGTGTGTGTGTGCTGCTCTGACGTGTGTGCGTGTGTGGTCGTGTGTGCTAGCATCTGACGTGTGTGTGGTGGTGTGTGTGCGTGCGGTGTGCTAGCATCTGACGTGGTGTGTGTGTGGGTGGTGTGCGTGTGCGCTGTGTGCTAGCATCTGACGTGGTGTGTGTGTGTGGGTGTGGGGCGGTGTGCTAGCATCTGACGGTTGTGTGTGGGTGTGTGTGGTACATCTGGTGTGCTAGCATCTGGTTTTGTGTGTGCTTGTGTGTGCGCGTGCGTGTGTGCTAGCATCTGACGTGTGTGTTGTGGGGGTGGTGTGTGCGTGCGTGTGTGCGTGCTAGCATCTGGTGTGTGTGTGTGGGTGTGGCGTGCGTGTGCGTGCGTGTGTGCTAGCATCTGAGTGTGTGTGTGTGGGGGGTGCTGATGACGTGTGTGCGTCGTGTGCGTGCTAGCATCTGACGGTGTGTGTGGGGGTGTGTGTGCGTACATGCGTGGTGTGTGCTAGCTCTGACGCGTGTGTGTGGCGTGCTAGCATCTGTCGCGTTGTGTGCGTGTGCGCGTGTGCTAGCATCTGACGTGTGTGTGTGGGGGGTGTGTGTGCGATTGCGTGGTGTGTGCGTGCGTGCGTGTGTGTGCTGCGCGTGTGTGTGTGCGTGTGTGTGTGCGCGTGTGTGGTGCGTGTGTTGTGTTAGCATCTGACGTGTGTGTGGTGTGTGTGCGTGTGTGTGTGCGCGTATGTCTGAGTGTGTGTGTGCGTGTGCGTGTGCGCGTGTGCTGTGACGTGTGTGTGTGGGGTGTGGTGTGTGTGTGTGTGTGTGGTGTGTGTGTGGGTGTGTGTGGGCGGTGTGTGTGTGCGCGTGTGTGTGCGCGTGCGTGCGTGTGTGTGTGTGTGTGTGTGTGTTAGCATCTGACTGTGTGTGCGGTGTGTGTGGTGTGTGTGTGTGTGCTAGCATCTGACGTGTGTGTGTGGGGGTGTGTTGCGTGCGTGTGTGCTAGCATCTGACGTGTGTGTGGGGGGTGTGTGTGCGTGTGTGCTGCTTGCGGGCGTGTGTGTGGTGTGTTGTGTGTGTGTGTGTGTGTGGTGTGTGGGGGGGGGGGGGGGGTGTGCGTGCGTTGTGCTAGCATCTGAGTGTGTGTGTGGGGGTGTGTGTGTGGTGTGTGTGTGTCGTGTGTGTGCGCGTGTGTGCTAGCATCTGACGTGCGTGTGTGGTGTGTGTGTGTGTGTGTGTGTGGTGTGTGTGTGTGTGGTTGCGTGTGTGCTAGCATCTGACGTGTGTGTGTGTGTCCTCAGGTCTACACGCTCTCGGTGGCGGGGGACCGGCTGATCGTGGGCACTGCGGGGAGGCGTGTGCTCGTGTGGGATCTGAGGAACATGGGATACGTGCAGCAGAGACGCGAGTCCAGCCTGAAGTACCAAACGCGCTGCATACGAGCCTTTCCCAACAAACAGGTGAAGAACATCAACAGAACCAGAACCAGAACCAGGCGTTTATATCAGTTAGCGTCAGTCGAGACTAAATGTGACACTTCAAACTGTTTGATTCGATTCTCATCAGATTTGATATCTCATGACTCTTAAAGGGGCGGTTCAGGATTTTGGACATCGGGCCTGATTTCCAAGTGAGCCTTACTGTTATCTATCAGTGGAGACAGTTTTAAAATTTTTCATCCAGTTGTTCCAGTTGCATATTTCACTGGTGTAGGGATGGGACGGTATGAAAATTTCATATCATGATTATAGTGATCAAAGTTATCACGATTATCAATATGATCACGGTTTTGTTAAAATGAGATGGAAATGTTAAAAAAGAACTGATCCTCACACTGAAAACTTTTCAACTAGTTTAAAATTTGAAAATGAACAAACAAAAAATACAATTAGCAGCTATATGCACTTTTTTAAGCATAAACATTATATTAACATTGACATGGAGCCCTGAGAGTGAGAGGTATAACGTTTTCCTAGTTAATGATCCTGTCATTAAACCCTATCATTAATAATGATAATAATATTCACTCACTTATGGATGTATGACTGAATATTATAATTATTAATATTAATAAATAATAAATCACTTTCTCTCTCTCTCTCACACACACACACGCACACACACACTTTAAATGAACAAAATATGTTGGTTGGGTCAGGGTGACTAAACTGCTGGAATACTTATAATGACTGTTGTCAATAGCAACGCATTATAATCTCACATCCATGTATCGGATCACCGCGGACGCGATCTCTGGTTTCAGTGAAATGTGTGTGTCTTGCGTCTCAGTTTTGATTGTATTGAAAATTGAATCAGAGTAATTTAGTATTAATACTTCTACGATATTGTTGTAGTGATCACATTTTCTTTATGATTGATTTGGACACTGTAACTTTTATAATGGATTTATAAACAAGATTTAAAAACGTTAAGTTAATCACAATTCAATATTTCATGTCCCTGAAGTTATTTCTGTGGTAAAAATAAAAAATAAAACTGTGTAATAAGTTTACTATGAATTATCCCTTAAATGTCACCCTTAATAGTTTGAATATGTTCGTTCGTCTTGGCTCAAATCCACTTGCTGTAAAACGTTTCTTTTCGCGGAAGCTTTGCAATAATTACAAGTGTGAGATAATGAAATAATTAATCTCCAATCAATATTTTTTGTCTAATTATTTGCCCAAGTTAGTTGTGGTATTAAGGTAAAAGTTAACTCAGTGGGTGGTTGTCACGTAATGATAGATGACTTAGCAGATTTGATGTTTCCCCCTTTTGCGGCGACTTTCCTCTAGCAAGATTTGCAGACAGGGTGCCCATCCTCGATTAAAAATTGCCCTCGGGACTCTTGTAATAGCCAAAATACGACCATACCTCCGATTTTGTCCTCTTGGATGGCTGAAAATCTCCCGAGCGCGGTCACTGCTTTCGGTGTTTGACGCTCTCGCTGCGTTTCGGCGTTTGACGCTCTCGCTGCGTTTCGGCGTTTGACACTCTCGCTGAGTTTTGGCGTTTGACGCTCTCACTGTGTTTCGGCGTTTGACGCTCTCACTGAGTTTCGGCGTTTGACGCTCTCGCTGAGTTTCGGCGTTTGACGCTCTCACTGTGTTTTCGGTGTTTGACGCTCTCCGCTGAGTTTCGGCGTTTGACGCTCTCACTGTGTTTCGGTGTTTGACGCTCTCCGCTGAGTTTCGGCGTTTGAACGCTCTCGCTGAGTTTCGGCGTTTGACGCTCTCGCTGAGTTTCGGCGTTTGACGCTCTCGCGCTGCGTTTCGGCGTTTGACGCTCTCGCTGCGTTTCGGCGTTTGACACTCTCGCTGAGTTTTGGCGTTTGACGCTCTCGCTGCGTTTCGGCGTTTGACACTCCTCGCTGAGTTTCGGCGTTTGACAACTCGCTGAGTTTCGGCGTTTGACGCTCTCGCTGAGTTTCGGCGTTTGACGCTCTCACTGTGTTTTCGGTGTTTGACGCTCTCGCTGAGTTTCGGCGTTTGACGCTCTCACTGTGTTTCGGTGTTTGACGCTCTCGCTGAGTTTCGGCGTTTGACGCTCTCACTGTGTTTCGGTGTTTGACGCTCTCACTGAGTTTCGGCGTTTGACGCTCTCTCGCTGAGTTTCGGCGTTTGACGCTCTCGCTGAGTTTCGGCGTTTTGACGCTCTCGCTGAGTTTCGGCGTTTGACGCTCTCACTGTGTTTCGGTGTTTGACGCTCTCGCTGAGTTTCGGCGTTTGACGCTCTCGCTGAGTTTCGGCGTTTGACGCTCTCGCTGAGTTTTCGGCGTTTGACGCTCTCACTGAGTTTCGGCGTTTGACGTCTCGCTCTCGCTGCGTTTCGGCGTTTGACACACTCTCGCTGAGTTTTGGCGTTTGACGCTCTCCGCGTGCGTTTCGGCGTTTGACACTCTCGCTGAGTTTCGGCGTTTGACACTCTCGCTGAGTTTTGGCGTTTGACGCTCTCGCTGCGTTTCGGCGTTTGACGCTCTCGCTGGTTTCGGCGTTTGACGCTCTCCGCTGCGTTTCGGCGTTTGACGCCTCTCGCTGCGTTTCGGCGTTTGACGCTCTCGCTGAGTTTCGGCGTTTGACGCTCTCCTGCGTTTCGGCGTTTGACGCTCTCGCTGAGTTTCGGCGTTTGACGCTCTCGCTGAGTTTCGGCGTTTGACGCTCTCCGCTGCGTTTCGGCGTTTGACGCTCTCGCTGCTGTTTCGGTGTTTGACGCTCTCCACTGCGTTTCGGTGTTTGACACTCGCTGCGTTTCGGCGTTTGACGCGTTCAGGTTTGACGCTCTCGCTCTGCTGCGTTTCGGCGTTTGACGCTCTCCCTGCGTTTCGGCGTTTGACGCTCTCCTCTGCTGCGTTTCGGTGTTTGACGCTCTCGCTGAGTTTCGGGTTTGACGCTCTCGCTCGCTGCGTTTCGGCGTTTGACGCTCTCGCTGCGTTTCGGTGTTTGACGCTCTCACTGCGTTTCGGTGTTTGACACTCGCTCGCGTTTCGGCGTTTGACCGCGTTTCAGGGTTTGACGCTCTCGCTCTGCTGCGTTTCGGCGTTTGCCGCTCTCCCTGCGTTTTCGGCGTTTGCCGCTCTCCCCTGCGTTTCGGGTTTGACGCTCTCGCTGCGTTTCGGCGTTTGACGCTCTCGCTGAGTTTCGCCGTTTGACGCTCTCGCTGCAGTTTCGGCGTTTGACGCTCTCGCTGAGTTTCGGCGTTTGACGCGTTTCAGGTTTGACACTCATCGCTCTGCTGCGTTTCGGCGTTTGACGCTCTCGCTGCGTTTCGGCGTTTGACGCTCTCGCTGCTTTCGCCATTTGACGCTCTCCCTGCGTTTGACACTCTCCCTGTGTTTGACGCTTCCTCCCTGCGTTTGACACTCTCCCTTGTGTTTGACGCTCTCCCTGCGTTTCGGCGTTTGACGCTCTCGCTGAGTTTCGGCGTTTGACGCTCTCGCTGAGGTTTCGGCGTTTGACGCTCTCAGCTGAGTTTCGACGTTTGACGCGCTTTTCAGGGTTTGACGCTCTCGCTCTGCTGCGTTTCGGCGTTTGACGCTCTCAGCTGCGTTTCGGCGTTTGACGCTCTCCCTGCGTTTGGACACTCTCCCTGTGTTTGTGACGCTCTCCCTGCGTTTCGGTGTTTGACGCTCTCGCTGCGTTTCGGGGTTTGACGCTCTCGCTGCGTTTCGCCGTTTGACGCTCTCGCTGCGTTTCAGCGTTTGACGCTCTCCGCTGTTTTCGCCGTTTGACGCTCTCCGCTGCGTTTCGGGGTTTGACGCTCTCGCTGCGTTTCGCCGTTTGTGACGCTCTGCCTCGCTGCGTTTCAGCGTTTGACGCTCTCGCTGCGTTTCGGCGTTTGACGCTCTCACTGCGTTTCGGCGTTTGACGCTCTCACTGCGTTTCGGCTTTTACGCTCTCGCTGCGTTTCGGGTTTGACGCTCTCGCTGCGTTTCGGCGTTTGACGCTCTCGCTCGTTCGTTTCGGCGTTTGACGCTTTTCAGGGTTTGACGCTTCTCGCTCTGCTGCGTTTCGGCGTTTGACGCTCTCGCTGCATTTCGGCGGTTTGACGCTCTCGCGTGCTGCGTTTCAGGGTTTTTGACGCTCTGCTGTGTTTCAGCGTTTGACGCTCTCGCTGCATTTCGGCGTTTGACGCTCTCGCTGCGTTTCAGGTTTGACGCTCTCCGCTGCAGTTTCAGCGTTTGATGCTCTCGCTGCGTTTCAGCGTTTAACGCTCTCGCTGCGTTTTGGTGTTTGACGCTCCTCGCTGCGTTTCAGCGTTTGACAGCTCTCCGCTGCGTTTCAGCGTTTGACGCTCTCGCTGCGTTTTCAGCGTTTAACGCTCTCGCCTTGCTGCGTTTCGCCGTTTGACGCTCTCGCTGCGTTTTGGTGTTTGACGCTCTCGCTGCGTTTCGGCGTTTGACGCTCTCGCTGCTTTTTCGGGGTTTGACGCTCTCGCTGCGTTTCGGCGTTTGACGCTCTCGCTGCGTTTTGGTGTTTGACGCTTCGCTGCTGTTTCGCCGTTTGACGCTCTCGCTGCGTTTCGGTGTTTGACGCTCTCGCTGCGTTTCGGTGTTTGACGCTCTCGCTGTGTTTCAGCGTTTGACCTCGCTCTCGCTGCGTTTCGGCGTTTGACACTCCGCTCTGCGTTTCGCCGTTTGACGCTCTCCGCTGCGTTTCGGTGTTTGACGCTCGCCGTGCGTTTCGGCTTTGCCGCTCTCGCTGCGTTTGGTGTTTGACGCTCGCCTGCGTTTCGGCGTTTGCCGCTCTCCGCTGCGTTTTGGTGTTTGACGCTCTCGCTGCGTTTCGCGCGTTTGACGCTCTCGCTGGCGGTTTCGGTAGGTTTGACGCTCCGCTGCGTTTCGGCGTTTGCCGCTCTCCGCTGCGTTTTGGTGTTTGACGCTCTCGCTGCGTTTCGGTGTTTGACGCTCTCGCTGCGTTTCGGTGTTTGACGCTCTCGCTGCGTTTCGGCGTTTGACGCTCTCGCTGCATTTCAGCGTTTGACGCTCTCGCTGCGTTTCGGCGTTTGACGCTCTCGCTGCGTTTCGGCGTTTGACGCTCTCGCTGCGTTTCGGCGTTTGACGCTCTCGCTGCGTTTCGGTGTTTGACGCTCTCACTGCGTTTCGGCGTTTGACGCTCTCGCTGCGTTTCGGCGTTTGACGCTCTCGCTGCATTTCAGCGTTTGACGCTCTCGCTGCGTTTCGGCGTTTGACGCTCTCGCTGCGTTTCGGCGTTTGACGCTCTCGCTGCGTTTCGGCGATTGACGCTCTCGCTGCATTTCAGCGTTTGACGCTCTCGCTGCGTTTCGGCGTTTGACGCTCTCGCTGCGTTTCGGTGTTTGACGCTCTCGCTGCGTTTCGGCGTTTGACGCTCTCGCTCTGCTGTGTTTCAGGGGTACGTGCTGAGCTCCATCGAGGGCCGAGTGGCTGTGGAGTATCTGGATCCCAGTCTGGAGGTGCAGAAGAAGAAATACGCCTTCAAGTGCCACAGACTGAAGGAGAACGGCATCGAGCAGGTGTTCCCGGTCAACGCCATCTCCTTCCACAGCGTGCACAACACGTTTGCCACCGGTACTGACCCCCCACACACACACACACACACACACACACACTCCATCTCCTTCCACAGCGTGCACAACACGTTTGCCACCGGTACTGACCACACACACACATCACACACACACACACACACACACACACACACACACACACACACACTCCATCTCCTTCCACAGCGTGCACAACACGTTTGCCACCGGTACTGACCACACACACACACACACACACACACACACACACACACACACACACACACACACATCACACCACACACACACACACACTCCATCTCCTTCCACAGCATGCACAACACGTGTGCCACCGGTACTGACCACACACACACACACACACACACACACACACACACACACACACACACACACACACATCACAATGCACTTTTAAATGTGCAATTTTTGTTGTGGAAAAAGTGTCAAAGCAAGTTGATTTCAGTGACTGATAGAGTGTGTGTGTGTGTGTGTGCAGGCGGTTCCGACGGCTTTGTGAACATCTGGGACCCGTTCAACAAGAAGCGCTTGTGTCAGTTCCACCGCTACCCGACTAGCATCGCGTCTCTGTCGTTCAGCGTGGACGGCTCTCTGCTAGCCATCGCGTCCTCGTACATGCAGGAGCAGGGAGACATGTCCCACCCCGCCGACGCCGTGTTCATACGCCAGGTCACCGACGCCGAGACCAAGCCCAAGTGAGTGACCTCTGACCTCTGACAAACATGCTTAAAGTGATCAGTGTTCACACTCGTGTTGATCAGTGTTTCTGAGACTGATGTTTGTTCTCTTGTTCGCAGATCCACGTGAGTCCTGAGATTCGACATCAACTCTTCCTTCACGTCTGTCTCTTTATTCTGTCTGTGTGTCGACTGATGAAATTCAATAAATGTTTATATTTTCATTTTGTGTTCTGCCTTTCAGTGTGTGTATTTTTATGTTTTAAGAAACAGTAAAACATCCTTGTATTAATTGCTTGTCAGTGTCATTTCTCCTGCTGGTTCGACTGTCGTGTTTCCGCTGAGCATTAGCCGTGTTCCTCAAACTTCGTCCAGCACGATCTCCTCACGGACCGCTCATCTCTGTTTATAAAACATAAATAATCATTTGTAGCATAATGTATATACGGTATAAATATGCATTACTTTAATGACAAGGTGATGTGGCAATTGTGGAAAAACTGATAAAGAATAGCAGTTCACAGCAGCGATCGTTCTTCTCTCCGCCGTGCTGAAGGGTCATCGCTCCGACTCGGACCTGGAAATATGACTAGGAGTTTCATACTTTGAATTTTGAACTAGGAATTTTCTACTGTGAAACACAATTAGGAATTTTCAACTAGATATCTCCAACTAGGAATTTTCGACTTGGAATTTTCGACTAGGAAACGATTAGGAAATGCTGACTAGGAAACTCAGAGTAGGGAACTCATATTTATGATATTCTGGAAATATGACTAGGAGTTTCACAGGCGCCATTATACAACACATGCTGGTTGATGTCTTTTTTGTTTGTTTTTTGTAATTATTACTTCAGGATTTTTGTTGTTGTTTCAACTTTTAATTTTTTGCATGTAAATTACTATATGTAAAGATATAGAATTTTTTTTTGTCAAATTGTTGCATTTTTCATTCATTCTTTATGCTGTAATAGTCAGTAAAAAGAAAAGATCTCATTCTTTCCTATGATGAAATACTGATTTACGTGAAAAAATCCTTCAAAGTTAAAGTAACACCAAGTAACTTTTCCTCTTTGGTCGCCCTACTGGTTGGAAACAAAATTGTCCATTGCCGCTGTCGTAAATAATTTAGCATTCCGTCGCACGCACGCTCGCTGTTTATCAGCACCGGCTTTAGAATGAGCGATGTCCACAGACAAGGTAGAGTATGTTACATGATTTCATGAAAGGATGATGTATTGCGACATCAGAAACGAAGAAAAACGAAAAAATTACTATTGTAGCGCTTGACGTAAAGCAGTCGAGTTTTGTAGTTCTTTCTGTGCACGGGTTCCTACCCGAACCCCGAAGTTACATAGTGCCAGTAAAAGCGATACAGACCCGTCAGGCGATGGCAGACGAGTCATTTAACTTATTTTAAGTCGATGTACCATCACAAGGGTCTTGGAAATATATTATGAAGGTTGAAAAACTACACAGTGTTACTTTAAAAGTTCACGATTGATGTAATGTCCTGTGAGTGTTTTTTATGTCAGTGTGTTCTGATTGACATCTATGTTTCT
This sequence comes from Chrosomus eos, assembly GCA_036326025.1. Classification (NCBI taxonomy): domain Eukaryota; kingdom Metazoa; phylum Chordata; class Actinopteri; order Cypriniformes; family Leuciscidae; genus Chrosomus; species Chrosomus eos. The sequence goes on along the minus strand of CM070830.1, from coordinate 41,091,872 downwards.
AAATGAGAAAATTAGTGTTTTGGTGGAACAAGCTTATTTTGAGACGTGTTGTGTGTTGTTGTGGTATTGTGTTGTTGTGGTATTGTGTTGTGTTGGTCTGAGTGAGTTTTGGAGGTGAGATTGACTACAATTAATCTTAGTGATGATTTTTGAAAATGTGGTTTCATTATTGAACAATGCTCTTTAGCAATTGAGAAAAACTAAAGTTTATGGCACGCAAAACTTGGGCATCAACATGAAGTTTCCCAGAAGTAAACACTGAGTATTCATCTACCATTTACAACTAGGAAACTTGTATTCATGATAATTCTAATAGTATGTCACAGTTTAATGAATTAATAAAAAATAGAGGCATGAAAACCAATCAAATCCACAGATAGAAACGCTTGTTTGTTGACAGAGTGAGCACAGACTGTTCAAGAGTACAACACACACTCTCACATACACACACACATTCCAGAAATTGTGTACGACATGCAATTATTGCATTATAAAGCTTGGCTTGTGTAATGGCTTCGGCTGCTGCTTAAATATCCTAAACATTATTTGTGCGTTTG
>CM070830.1:41076315-41086315 GCA_036326025.1 Chrosomus eos | reverse complement strand
TGACTAGAGCTCTCCTGACGTAGATGCTCTCCCGACGTAGATGTCTCCCTGACGTAGCGTAGATGCTCTCCTGACAGTAGCGTAATGCTCTCCCTGGAGATGCTCCCCTGACGTAGCTTGATCTCTCCCTGACTGGTAGATGCTCTCCTGACGTAGATGTCTCATCCCTGACGTACGTAGATCTGCTCCTGACGAGATGCTCTCCCGAGTTGATACTCCCTGACTAATCGCTCCCTGACGTAGATGCCTCCCTAGTAGTATGCTCTCCCTGATGTAATGCTCTCCTAACGTAAGATGCTCCTCTGTACGTAGATGCTCTCCAGACGTAGAGTCTCCTGACGTAGCGTAATCTCTCCTGACTGCTAATGCATTTCCCTGAGTAGAGCCTCCCTGACGTAGATGCTCTCCCTGACGTAGATGCTCTCCCTGACGTAGCGAGATGCTCTCCCTGACGTAGAATGCTCTCCCTGACGAGCGTAGATGCTCTCCCTGGAAGCTCTCCTCTCTAGCTTGATGCTCCCCTCTGGCCGTAGCAGTCATTTGCATTCTGGACAACCTCCGTGCTTTATGACTCCTCTAAAAGGGACACTTTAACATGCTTCTGATCCTGTGGTGCTCTCTACATATCCACACCTCTGGCCTACCATGACTTATCTATTACATCTTCTAAAATTGCTGATGCTATACATCATCCCTGACGTAGATGCTCTCCCTGACGTAGCGTAGATGCTCTCCCTGACGTAGCGTAGATGCTCTCCCTGACGTAGATGCTCTCCCTGATGTAGATGCTCTCCCTGACGTAGATGCTCTCCCTGACGTAGCGTAGATGCTCTCCCTGACGTAGATGCTCTCCCTGACGAAGCGTAGATGCTCTCCCTTGAAGCTCTCACTCTCACTTGAAGCTCCGCCCTCTGTGCCGGGGAGCAGCAGCTCATTTGCATTTAAAGGGACACACACGAAACAACGTGTTTTTACTGACCCTCTAAAAGGGACAACTTTAACATGCTATAAAAATGATCTGTGGGGCTAAAACTTCACATACACACTCTGGCCACAACAGAGACTTATTTTACATCTTGTAAAATTTGCTGATGTCTATAAATCATCACTGTACTGAACACTCCAGGATATCATTCATTAATATAAACCTCAGGAATTTCCCTTATTAAAGAGAAATACAGTCCCTGTGAATGTGAATAGTCGTGTGCAGACGCTGGAGTTTCTCAGATGCTCAGTGTGACGGAGCGCACGCTCCCGGCCGGGATCCCGGAGTCGGCAGCTTCTCCTCGGATGCGGAAGATCACGCGTGTGGTGGACGGGATCGTTGCCGTGGCGATGAGCGGTTTCCCCAGCCAGCCCTGAGCTCCTCGCTTGTACATGGAGACGGTGACCTGCACACACACACACACACACACACACACACACACACACACACACACACACACACACACACACACACACACACACAGGATTTGAGACACTCATGTCCAAATACACACACCATACACCACTTGCATGACGTATTTCCTATATTTGACCCAAGTGTTTAAGTAGGCGTAAAGACTACAAGTGTGTGTAGAACTTTTGATTACTTGATGGGACACACATAAAGTTTTGCAAAAAAATGCAAGTGTTTACAGATTTTTTATTTATTATATTTTCAATACTTTGCATTTTAAAATAAACTTCTACATGTCTGTTCAGTGTTGCTATGTAACGAACAGAAGAATTGTGGTGCTTCTAATTAAGTGATAAAAGCAATTGCAAATGTTGTAGTAAACAGGCCTACACACACACACACACACACACACACACACCATATACACACACACCATATACACACACACCATATACACACACACACACACTACACACACACACAGACACACACACACACTGTACACACACAAAACACACCGTACTCATCTTTGCACCAATGAAATGTGCAACACTTTTATTTTTTCACTACCAAGTTATATGCATTTAATAGGGGTTATGCGGAACATTCTTCTGGGTTCTACAAAACGGGTATAACTACTTCAACACACACACACACACCATACACACACACACACACACACACACACACACACCATACACACACACACACACACACACACCATACACACACACACACCACACACACACACACCATACACACACAACACACACACACACCATACACACACACACACACACACACACCATACACACACACACACACACACCATACACACACACACACACACACACACCAACACACACACACACACACACAAAATGTGAGGCATTTTGCATTTTATGTGTGCAGTTTTGAGAATTGTGTGTAGAGTTTTGACAAAAGGAGACTTAGTTTTGAAAACGTGTGTAAGCAGTTGGTAAAAACTGTAATAGGCTAAATCGGGTTATTTACCGGTAAAGTGAGGTAAAAAAAAGTTTTTCAACATGTCAGCGGGAAAAGTACGTTACTGACACGCATTGTCCTCTCATGCTGTTGCAGATGCAGCATTTTGACTGTACTTCACTACTAGATGAGAACACGTTTTGATATTTTCTTGGTCAAGAAAGAGTCGGAGTTTGCGATATATAAGCCTACTCCTCTCTCTGTCTGGATCACTTCACATAATGCGCACTTCAATAAGCCCAAAGAACGCGGATTACTGTTTTTTACAGTCGCTAGGACCCATTTCTCAATACTTAAGTCACTTTTTCTTCACTCTTCACACAGTGAGCTCAACAGAAGTATATGTGGGCTAAACTGTGGATCATTTATCATTGCTTTGGCACAAAATGCATTCAATGACTACATCTTTCAAATTACATTAATTCTTTTCTCACTTCGACACAACAACCGCCAAAACTCTGTGTACCTCTCTGTTTTCAAAACTGTTAAACTTATGTTCAAAACAATAACATAATACAAAACTGAATAATTATAAGATAGCATTTTGCCACATTTCTACAGTATTGTAATGAAATATATTTAGAATCTAAAAATTATAAATGGTATAAAAACAATTGGACCAACCACAGCTGATTCCTATTGTATCTGTATCGGTGGATGGTGTGTATTCAAATTGTTTTACTTTGGAATTACTCCAAAAACATAAGATATAATAACTGTATGATGTCTGATTCATTCTAGTAACATATATTGCAGTGAATTCTAAACAGTAGAGAGGTAGAAGAAAGAAAGCATTTACATAGGAAAACATTGTATAAAGTTACCTGTTGTTAGTGTTTTTTATGTTATTGTTTTGTGGGTGATAAAGTGTGTTTGTTAGCTGTCAACCTTTGCTAGTGTTATGGAAGAATGTGTTGATTTGAGATATGTATGAAGTGATTTGGTAGTTTTAGTGCATTTTGAATGTGAAATGAACTGCTGTGCCGAGCTGAAAGTTGGTTAGGAGAACTGTGTGAAGAGTTTTGAAAAAGTGACTTAAGTATTGAAAAATGGGTCCTAGCGACTGTAAAAAACTGTAATGTGTTTTAAATGCCGGGGACAATCAGAGCAAGGGGCAAACATCTAGCTGAGTCGCTAATACTTATACTTATGACTTGACTCCGATAAAGGAAAACGGGTTAATGCGTTTACATGACCACATGCATTGTCAGTTTATTCAGTATAATCGGTATAATCACGCTAAGAACGTGCATGTAAATGCGCTCATTCTCTGAAAGTGAAAGTAAAAACGGACTGAGCTTTGATACTATCGTCTATCGGCAATCCTACAGTGTAGTAATGGCGATCTTTTATAGCCGGTGTTTACAGGAGCTACCATTACTGTCAATCTCAGATGTACACCGTACTGCCAAACGGACGTCCAGAGTCCAGTAACTTAGCTACTATTGTTCGGATGTTCCCGTTTCTGTTATTTCAGCATTCGTGACATTTTAATTAAAACAAATTCACAACATTTTGATCAGAAATAAGAATTTTATTACAATAAGCGAAAATTAACACAAAATGAACAGTTAGCTCAGAGATCACCTAACAGATACCGCTGCAGATGTGTACAGAAGTGAAAACCGGAAATGCTTAGACACGTTTTCCGGTAAACACACACTCGTCTGACGCGGCGCTAAACACACACTCGTCTGACGCGGCGCTAAACACACACTCTTCTGACCCGGCGCTAAACACACACTCTTCTGACGCGGCGCTAAACACACACTTTTCTGACGCGGCGCTAAACACACACTCTTCTGACGCGGCGCTAAACACACACTCGTCTGACGCGGCGCTAAACACACACTCGTCTGACGCGGCGCTAAACACACACTCGTCTGACGCGGCAACACACACTCGTCTGACGCGGCGCTAAACACACACTCGTCTGACGCGGCGCTAAACACACACTCGTCTGACGCGGCGCTAAACACACACTCGTCTGACGCGGCGCTAAACACACACTCGTCTGACGCTGCGCTAAACACACACTCGTCTGACGCGGCGCTAAACACACACTCGTCTGACGCGGCGCTAAACACACACTCGTCTGATGCGGCGCTAAACAACGATCCAACACACACTCGTCTGATCGCGGCGCTAAACACACACTCGTCTGACGCGGCGCTAAACACATACACTAACACACACATCGTCTGACGCGCGCTAAACACACTCGACTGACGCGCGCTAAACACACAATCGTCTGACGCGACGCTAAACACACACTCGTCTGACGCGGCGCTAAACCACCTCGTCTGATGCGCGCTAAACACACAACTCGTCTGACGCGGCCGCTAAACACTCGACTGATGCGACGCTAAACACACAATCGTCTGACGCGCGCTAAACACACAATCGTCTGACGCGGGCGCTAAACACACACTCGTCTGACGCGGCGCTAAACACACACTCGTCTGACGCGGCGCTAAACACACACTCGTCTGACGCGGCGCTAAACACACACTCTTCTGACGCGGCGCTAAACACACACTCTTTTGACGCGGCGCTAAACACACACTCGTCTGACGCGGCGCTAAACACACACTCGTCTGACGCGGCGCTAAACACACACTCGTCTGACGCTGGCGCTAAACACACACTCGTCTGACGCGGCGCTAAACACACACTCGTCTGACGCGGCGCTAAACACACACTCGTCTGACGCGGCGCTAAACACACACTCGTCTGACGCGGCGCTAAACACACACTCGTCTGACGCGGCGCTAAACACACACTCGTCTGACGCGGCGTAAACACACACTCGTCTGACGGGCGCCTAACACACACATCGTCTGACGCGGCGCTAAACACACACTCGTCTGACGCGGCGCTAAACACACACCATCGTCTGACGCGGCGCTAAACACACACACTCGCTGACGCGCGCTAAACACACAATCGTCTGACGCGACGCTAAACACACAATCGTCTGACGCGGCGCTAAACACACACTCGTCTGACGCGGCGCTAAACACACACTCGTCTGACGCGGCGCTAAACACACACTCGTCTGACGCGGCGCTAAACACACACTCGTCTGACGGGCGCTAAACACACACTCGTGTGACGCGGCGCTAAACACACACTCGTCTGACGCGGCGCTAAACACACACTCGTCTGACGCGGCGCTAAACACACACTCATCTGACGCGGCGCTAAACACACACTCGTCTGACGCGGCGCTAAACACACACTCGTCTGACGCGGCGCTAAACACACACTCGTCTGACGCGGCGCTAAACACACACTCGTCTGACGCGGCGCTAAACACACACTCGTCTGACGCGGCAACACACACTCGTCTGACGCGCTAAACACACACTCGTCTGACGCGGCGCTAAACACACTCCTCGTCTGACGCGCTAAACACACACTCTTCTGACGCGGCGCTAAACACACACTCGTCTGACGCGGCGCTAAACACACACTCGTCTGACGTGCTAAACACACACTCTTCTGACGCGGCGCTAAACACACACTCTTCTGACGCGGCGCTAAACACACACTCTTCTGACGCGGCGCTAAACACACACTCTTCTGACGCGGCGCTAAACACACACTCTTCTGACGCGGCGCTAAACACACACTCGTGTGACGCGGCGCAAAAAAACACACTCGTCTGACGCGGCGCTAAACAGACACTCGTCTGACGCGGCGCTAAACACACACTCGTCTGACGCGGCGCTAAACACACACTCGTCTGACGCGGCGCTAAACACACACTCGTCTGACGTGGCGCTAAACACACACTCGTCTGACGCGGCGCTAAACACACACTCGTCTGACGCGGCGCTAAACACACACTCGTCTGACGTGGCGCTAAACACACACTCGTCTGACGCGGCGCTAAACACACACTCGACTGACGCGGCGCTAAACACACACAGCGAGCGCGGAATCAAAGACTCTGTCGTTCATGTCGGCTGTGAGGATACTCAGTGCTGAAGAGTGTGTGTGTGTGTGTGTGTGTGTGTGTGTGTGTGTGTGTGTGTGTGTGTGTGTGTGTGTGTGTGTGTGTGTGTGTGTGTGTGTGTGTGTGTGTGTGTGTGTGTGTGTGTGTGTGTGTGTGTGATCTCCGGCTCATGGAGGAAACACACTCGAGCATCAAAGACGAGCCGGTTTGAGAAGCAGATCTGTGGATTACACCCGTCGCTCGTGTGTGTGTGAGTGTGTGTGAGTGTGTGTCACACAATGGCCATTTAATGAGATTCACACATCCACAGATAATAGACGCGTCGATGCGAAGGAGTATTTCCAGCCTCGCAGGATTAAAACTATTCTCTTTTCATGGCTTGATTCTCTTTCATTCTTGCAGCCCACAATTTTTCAATTATGTTTTTTCTAGCCATCCATTCTTTCATCCGAGTGGAAGTGTGTGTGTGTGTGTGTGTGTGTGTGTGTGTGTGTGTGTGTGTGTGTGTGTGTGTGTGTGTGTGTGTGTGTGTGTGTGTGTGTGTGGCCTCCCGATGCAGCTAAGCTAACCCACATGCTAACGTCCCTGTAATCCACACACTGACACTTTTCTTGACTTGCTTTCCAGCTGAAATAATCATTCTTAAACACAGAGTGTGTGTGCGAGCGCTGGGACTGCAACGCCTCTCTTCAGGCTCGACTCATGCCGGATTGAGTTTGACCTCACAAACATCCGTAATGGCATTAGACGAGCCGCACACACACGACTGCTGCGCTGTAACTCTATTTAGCAGCCAAATCGGGTTTAAAGACCTTATTGATGCCCAGCTTTATTAAGTGTGATGATCAAAACAACAGAGACGAGCCAGAGTGTCCAGTAACAGGTTTATCTCTGAGCACGACAGATGCAGAACGAGGAACTGCAGATAAAGACCATTTCAGATAAATATCAAAGCACAAGTTCTGATAAAAGCCTGGCTAATCGCATTTTACAGCAAATGAGGGATTTAAGGAGAGCGACAGATTTTATTGGTAATCAGGAAGTAGATGTTCATTAAAGTGCCTAATTTCTAGCAAAAACACTCCATGCGCCTGCCATCTGTCAATCCCAGCGGCAGATTCACTTAAGCCTAGTTCACACTACATGATTTTAAGCCCGATTTGAGCCCGATTTGCAAATCGTTGAGCTCGCCGACAGGTCGGGTGTTATAGCGTGCAAATCGCGGGTGATTAGCGCGCGATGAACGCTCGCCAATCTGTTAGTATGAAAGAGCCAACAACGCATCAAAGACGCTCACAGACGCCTCGCAGACGCGTCGCCAAGCCCAGAAAAATATCTAGCATGCTAGATATCCAGAGCTGTCGCGCGACTCAACCTCACGTGATATCATGAGCTACAGCCAATCAGAGCAACTAGAGATTAAACATATACGTATGTGTAGACATAAAAATATAATTATGGATGCTTTTCGGAAGTATATCCCTGTTTGTAATCATAGGTTTCACTAAAATACTTTTAGGAAAAAGGAAAGTCAACTGTATATAATTGCAGATGTCCACAATGTTGATGTTCTGGGTGTTCTTTTTTAAAATGAAGTTGTTGAGTGAGTGTATATTTTCTCAGAGCAAATCATCGCGCAAACAGTTTGCAACTCTGACGTCCTGTCTAACGTCCATATTCGCGTGTTGTGTTCTTCTTCCCTGGGTATTTGTGCGCGTGCTGTTTCGCGTCATTTTCAGTTCATTTTATCACGTGATTTTTCATGAGAAAAAGTGGGTTGTGGACAAGATAGAATCGTTGGGTGACAGAGTTGTTGTCAACTCGTGTAGTGCGTTACCTCCTGTTGCGGATCAATCACGTTGTGTCGTGTGGTGTGAACAGCTCAACAACTTCAACAGTCCTGATTTCACAGAGAGCAAGTCATGTAGTGTGAACCGCACAGTTCAGCCCGACGTTTTAAATCATGTAGTGTGAACTAGGCTTTATAGAGCACTGGTTAGCGTGGGTCAGCTAGCTTACATTTACATTTATTCATTTAGCTGACGCTTTTTTTCCAAAGCGACTTACAATTGCTATATGTCAGAGGTCGCACGCCTCTGGAGCAACTAGAGGTTAAGTGTCTTGCTCAGGGACACATTGGTGTCTCACAGTGGATTCGAACCCGGGTCTCTCACACAAAAAAGGCATGTGTCTTGTCCACTGCGCCATAACCACACCATCACCAGCTTAGCAGTTAGCATCTTATCATCTTATCATCTGCTGGCAAAAAGACTATTTTTCTGGTTCTGACAACAACATTCAGTCAAGCAACACATCATTACACATTTAACTATTCATTACATTACACATTCATTACATTTAAAGGTACAATATGCAGGATTTTTCGCCACCAGGGGTCGCTAACCTCTTACAATAACAAAGGCGTATATTGATGACGTATATTCCGCATTAAGCGTAATTATGGATCTTGTCGTCAAGCTGATGGATGTTTTATGGATGAGTGAATACACTGATGTTTTTAACATGACTGTGGTGACACAGGAGCGATTGCTAGACGTACACCAGCGCCACACGCAACGCCAGTCCCGCGGATATAAAGGAATAAGGACATTTCATTCTACCCAACTACACACAAGTGCTGAATTAATACTCACACAGGTCAGTTTATTAGAGGAATGAAGCTTGAGGTAACGCAGCGCTGTTTCACTCGCTCTAACAGTTACACTATCACACTAAACACATTTGAGTGTGTTGAATGTTGTTAGTTGGGTTGTTTGTTGGCTGTATGAGACTAAGTAAGCTAGATCAAGATTAGAATAACATACAGATCATATTCTAACATTTCATCATGTTGAACTAAATAACATTGATTAGTTTTGTGTACATTTGCTCTCCTGTCTAATAAAGTACATCAACACTCGCGTCTCTGTCGAGTGGAAGTTAGTCGCGGACGTGGAGCTCTCAGCTAGGGCTGAAACGATTCCTCGAGTTACTCGAGTTACTCGATTACAAAAATTCCTCGAGGCAAAAACTCTGCCTCGAAGCCTCGTTAAATTCCTATGACGCGCACTATACGTGGATCTATACGCTTGATACATTTTGAATTTATTTGGCGCGATGGTGGAGAGTAAAGATGCCCATAAACGGCAGAGAATGTCTAAAGTTTGGGATCATTACATACTTAAAAAGGAAGAGAACAAGGTGCAATGTGTCTACTGCAAAGTAGACCTGGCATACCACAACAGTAGGACTGCAATGATTCAGAATCTGAACCGCATCCACTCCATGCTGCCTCACCAAGCGTCGCTGAAACAAGGTAAACTAAGGGTGTGTTCACACCGAACGCGAATAGAGCGTCAACTACGCGTCTATCGCGTCTAGTTACACGCTTAAACATTCGCTCGAGCCTACCCCGTCACCTAACTGACGTTAAAGGTAAAGCGTCAGTTGTATGAAGCCCCAGGATCGTCATATAACCGACGTTTGAGGGTACCCTAAAAAGGCGGATATTGGCGTATGGTCAAAAGACGTCCCAAGACGTCAATATATGACTTCTTGGGATGAGACTGTGTTACATACACACACACGTATGCACCCTCGTCTCTCTCACGCGCCAGTCAGATCAATTGCGGCAA
>CM070830.1:41056315-41071315 GCA_036326025.1 Chrosomus eos | reverse complement strand
GTGCTATATAAATAAACTTGCCTTGCCTAATCTAGTAGTCTAATAAACTGAATAATACAAATACTCTTTGGCCGTCCTCTTCTGTGAGCGTCAGGCTGACCTGAGATCCAGGACGGGATGAAGGCGTCGGACAGCCAGGACACGTATCCCGCCCGGAGCGAGAGCAGGAACGCCTGGACCTCAGCGCCGGACACCAGCAGTTCGTCACGGAGCGCACAGTCCGGAGACAGCAGGAGGATCCTGGGAATGAAGAGAGAGGGGCGGAGCTTCAGCCCGCAGCGCATCATGTGACTGCAGAGGTTTCTGGATTTCACCTGCGCACACACACACACACACACACACACACACACACACACACACACACACACACACAACCAATGTTGGGGGAAATGCATTACAAGTAACTTGAGTTACGTAATCAGATTACTTTTTTCAAGTCACTAGTAGTCCCCCCCCCAAATTGGGGACATTTAATTTTGAATTTAGCAATACTATTACAACATTACTTTCCTGTAATCTCTGTCAAGCTGCTTTGAAACAATTTATATTGTAAAAAGCACTATATAAATAAAGGTGACTTGACTTGACTTAAAGTAATTGCATTACTTTTAAATTTACAACAAAATGTCTGAGTTACTTTTTTAAAAATAATTCATTTGTTTTTCTATTTCTTGACTGACAGCTCTCCTGTCTGTATGTTGAGAGAAATCGTGAGTAAGTGCAGAGGCGTTGTGTGTAAACATGATGGTTATTATTGTTATTCATCTCACTTGCAAAAAAAAAACATATTCAGCATTACTCAAAATTAATAAAAGCTGTGAGATGCAATCTCAGAATCCTACGCACACATGCAACAGTTAAATATATTAAATTACACAGATATACTTAATGTATTTAATATCACTTTATTAACCAGTGTCTTTGCTGCTGACCTTCAATGATCTACTTCAACCATACTAATAAGCAGAAATTACTTTAGAAGAAACATCACATTTGTGTTTCATTTTTAACATTTTTATTTCTTAAGTAAGTGTGTTGAGCTTTATTCTCCTGCATCTTATTCTTCTTCAACCCAGAACGGCAGAACCGCTGAAAGTTTTTTAAACTGCTTCTCTACTGTACAGGCGTGCATTTGCATTTCCTTCACCCTGAGGTTTATTCATTTCACTTTAGGTGTGAAAGGGTTTTAACATTTGCCAAAAATATATAACAAAAAAAACAACAACAAAAAAAACAAGCCCAGCCTATGTGAGAAAAAGTAGGAATGCAGAAGTAATGTAACGCATTACTTTGCATAAAAGTAACTAAGTAACACAATTATTTACAAACACAATATTGTGATGCATTATTTATAAAAGTAACTTTCTCAAACACTCCAAACAACAACATTTGTTACAACGATGTGTCGAAGTTGCAAAACTCATCAGTTATGAAGCGAAAGTGATTCAGGAGTGAAGCAGCTCTACAGTGGAAGTGAAGAGTAACGGGTGATTCAGGAGTGAAGCAGCTCTACAGTGGAAGTGAAGAGTAACAGCTGAGATTACAGTGATACTTCGACTCCTGAACTGGGAAACGGTTTGATCTGAAGAACTGCTGGTTTAAGTGAGTGATGATCTGACCGTAATGGCCTGAAGCGCGTCGGGAAGCTTCTCCACGGAGACGCTGCTGGGGTTCTGCTGCTGCGATCGGACCCGAGTCTCGCTCCACAACTTCAGGTCGATGCACAACACCCCGTGACCTGGAGCGACACACACACGTGTGTGAGATGGTGTTTGACAGCTGGTTCTGACAGACTGAGGCTTGGGACGCACCTGTGAGCAGCACCAGGCTGATCTCGTCTCGGTCCGTCTGAGACTCGTTCGGGACACGCAGGTTATAGAACATGTCCTGCTGTCTGAGACCCGTGACTGTCCTGCGGGAAGACATTAGCAGAATAACACTCAATAACAACACAGATCCTGTCTGTGCTCATGCTAACCTGGAGGCTAATGTTACATACTTAGAAAACATTGCTTAACTCACTCCAGGGAAAGGGGCGGAGCCTGAGAGCCGTGATTGACATGACACTGTAAACTCTCTAGTAACTCCAGCAAACCATAATGGACTTACACAGACAAATATTTACATGCAGAGGCACACACACACATGCACACACATATATACAGAAATATAAATATATATATTTATTTATGAATATGTATATGAATATATATTAAAGTGTAATTTATTCCTGTGATCAAAGCTGAATTTTCAGTATCATTACTCCAGTCTTCAGTGTCACATGATCCTTCAGAAATCACTATAATATGATGATTTGTAATAATATTTCACAATATTACTGTTTTCACTGTATTTTAGTCAAATACATGCAGCCTTGGTGAACATATGAGACTCCTTTCCTATATATATATATATATATATATATATATATATTATGGTTTATATATTCTCACCGTACATGCTGTAGAAACTCATTGTGAGCGGTTTGAGTCCGGTTCTGTCCGGTTGGTTGAGAAACGTTACCGGGTCTCTTGGGCCCTGAAGGAACTAAAAACTGGACCATCTGGAACATTCTTCTGTCTAAAATCTGAAAGCAACCATAACACACACACATATAACCAGAAAATACTAATCAAACACTCCGTGACACGCAAAAGAGCTGAAATGAACACTTCATGAGACAAACATCTGGAGAAACACTGTGACCTACAGCACAGATCCGCCCGAAGCAACAGGCATGATGCCAGCCCGCAGTTTACTGGGACGAGTGTGTGTGTTAGTTAGCTAGCTAGTTAGGGTTAGTTAGTTAGTTAGGGTTAGCTAGTTAGGGTTACTTAGTTAGGGTTAGTTAGTAACATGCTGAGCTGCTGTCATACTGACCGTGAGCTGCGGACTGTCACTGACTCTGATGAAGAACTCAATCTGAAGAACATGTGAGCAGAGCTGAAACTCGATCCAGGAACAGTTTCACAATCAGCGCTCGCTTTCTCACTGCTTCTGTCTGTCTGTCTGTCTGTCTGTCTGTTCTGTCTGTCTGTCTGTCTGTCTGTCTCACTGCTTCTGTCTGTCTGTCTGTCTGTCTGTCTGTCTGTCTGTCTGTCGTCTGTCTGTCTCACTGCTTCTGTCTGTCTGTCTGTCTGTCTGTCTGTCTGTCTCACTGCTTCTGTCCTGTCTGTCTGTCTGTCTCACTGCTTCTGTCTGTCTGTCTCACTGCTTCTGTCCTGTCTGTCTGTCTGTCTGTCTGTCTGTCTGTCTCACTGCTTCTGTCTGTCTGTCTGTCTGTCTGTCTCACTGCTTCTGTTTTGTCTGTCTGTCTGTCTGTCTCACTGCTTCTGTCTGTCTGTCTGTCTCACTGCTTCTGTCTGTCTCACTGCTTCTGTCTGTCTGTCTGTCTGTCTCACTGCTTCTGTCTGTCTGTCTGTCTGTCTCACTGCTTCTGTCTGTCTGTCTGTCTGTCTGTCTCACTGCTTCTGTCCTGTCTGTCTGTCTGTCTGTCTCACTGCTTCTGTCTGTCTGTCTGTCTGTCTGTCTGTCTGTCTCACTGCTTCTGTCCTGTCTGTCTGTCTGTCTCACTGCTTCTGTCTGTCTGTCTGTCTCACTGCTTCTGTCTGTCTGTCTGTCTGTCTGTCTGTCTCACTGCTTCTGTCCTGTCTGTCTGTCTGTCTGTCTGTCTCACTGCTTCTGTCTGTCTGTCTGTTTGTCTGTCTGTCTGTCTGTCGGTCTGTCTCACTGCTTCTGTCTGTCTGTCTGTCTGTCTCACTGCTTTTGTCTGTCTGTCTGTCTGTCTCACTGCTTCTGTCCTATCTGTCTGTCTGTCTGTCTGTCTGTCTGTCTGTCTGTCTGTCTGTCTCACTGCTTCTGCCCTGTCTGTCTGTCTGTCTCACTGCTTCTGTCTGTCTGTCTGTCTCACTGCTTCTGTCTGTCTGTCTGTCTGTCTCACTGCTTCTGTCTGTCTGTCTCACTGCTTCTGTCTGTCTGTCTGTCTGTCTGTCTGTCTCACTGCTTCTGTCTGTCTGTCTGTCTCACTGCTTCTGTCTGTCTGTCTGTCTCACTGCTTCTGTCTGTCTGTCTGTCTGTCTGTCTGTCTCACTGTTTCTGTCTGTCTGTCTGTCTCACTGCTTCTGTCTGTCTGTCTGTCTCACTGCTTTTGTCTGTCTGTCTGTCTGTCTGTCTGTCTCACTGCTTCTGTCTGTCTGTTTGTCTCACTGCTTCTGTCTGTCTGTCTCACTGCTTCTGTCTGTCTGTCTGTCTGTCTCACTGCTTCTGCCTGTCTGTCTGTCTGTCTCACTGCTTCTGTCTGTCTGTCTCACTGCTTCTGTCTGTCTGTCTGTCTGTCTCACTGCTTCTGCCTGTCTGTCTGTCTGTCTGTCTGTCTGTCTGTCTGTCTGTCACAGTATTGGAGCGCTGATGACGTCACGCCTCTAACACACTAATATAACTCGATCTCCGCTGTTTCGACTGTAATAATGGCAATAATAATTATAGTCTCAAATCTTCCACTGAAGCTCAAACACAAGCGGCTTTTATAACGTGATGTTCCTGGATTTTCGTTCATCACAGAAATGAATGTTTCTCCAGACTTTTGTTCGCTCCGCCGCTGCACAGGCATAAAAAAGAGGATATTAGTTTGGAGATGAAGAATGTTTAATTTCGGTGTAAATACACACACAAAGCGTCCGCGCGGGGCGATAACATCAGAAGCTCAAACAGACTCGCATCGACAGCTGAAGCTCAAACCGAAGCGAATGAACTCAATAAAGAGCAATAAAGCGTTTCAGTGACCTGCACTTCAGCGGCAGATCTCGCGATAACAGCTCAAAGCCTCCGCCGAGACTCAAGCCAGAGCAATATCGGCAGATTCACACACAAAGCCTGCGAACAGGGTTTAATATTGCTGCAATCAGTGAACAGAGTCAATTATTATGATTCCTTTATGCTCCGCTATCACAGAGAAACGTCACTCAGAGAATATGATTATGTTTCTGACGATAAATAAACTTTACACACAATAAACAGCGAATCATGTCAGAACACAGAACACACTGTCAAATGATTTAGATATTCGCCCTTTCTAATTATTACCTGTATTGTCCTGAATTATCACTAATTAAGGATAATTTTAGAACGATTTTAATGATGTCTGTATTGTTCTTCAGATGAGGACAATATTCTGTAGCGTCTGTGGTGATGTATGAAATTATGCTTTATAATCATATAGTTCAAGGAAGAAAACCTGTAAAAAATTATACATTACACACTCGAAAATGTTTACATAACATTGTAATGTTCAAAGAAATATCCATATACATTTCTATAACAATGTATATTGTGTTGCATAAACTACACTATATACACTACAGTTTTTTTAAGGTTAGAGATTAATAATTTTATTCATCAAGGATACATTAAAATGATCAAAATGGGCAGTAAAGACATTTGTAAAATAAATAAATCAAATAAATGTTGTTCTTTTGAACTTTCTATTAATCAAAGAAACCTGAAAAATAAAATGGTTTCCACAAAAATAGGAACTGTTTTCAGCATTGATGATAATCTTAACTGCTTCTTTAGCAGAATAATTTCTGAAGGATCATGTGACACTAGATTAAACACTCAAATATGACTGTGTAATGTTTCATCTGTAAGTAAATGTTAAATATTACAGAGATAAACTAAAAACATCACATTACAGACAGAGAGAGAGAGAGAGAGAGAGAGAGTGAGAGAGACAGAGAGAGAGAGAGAGTGAGTGAGAGAGACAGAGAGTGAGAGAGAGAGAGAGACAGAGAGACAGAGAGAGAGAGAGAGAGAGAGAGAGTGAGTGAGAGAGAGAGAGAGAGAGAGAGATTTTTTTTTATTTTTACAATCAATTTATTAAAATATTTGTTAACATTCTATACAGCTTTACACACACCTAAGAATAATTAAAAAATAAAATAAAAATAAAATTACTTTAACTCTCTTACAAAAACAATTTTTTCATCATCAACTGAACACAGAGCGTAGTTACAACACCACTGCAATTCAAAATCGTTTATCGTGTTCATCAATTTATGGAAGTTAAAATCAATAAGAATTCTTGATTTTACCATATTTTTAAAAACTAAAACAACATCTTGTCCTGGCTTTTCTTCTATCTTATTTCTCCTAGTGATATAGACAGCATATTTTGCTTGTCCCACAATAAAATTAATGACATGACATTTGAACTTTTGTTTTGAACTGTAAAAGAAACCCAAAATATAATCTTGCTTTGAAAAACAAATATTAAAAGCATTTAAAAACACACTTAATAAGTCAAAAAGAGGGTTGAGTCGATTACAGTACATAAAACAATGAAAAATTGTCTCTCGTTCGCGACAAAAAGGACATTTGTCACTTACAGTGGGGTTTAAAATAGATACAAAGGCATTCACAGCAATAGCTCCATGTAAAATCCTCCATTGCAAATCACAAAGTTTCTTTTTTAATGGTGGTTTGTAAAGTGCTCGCCAAACAGGCTTAGTTTCAGAATTAATTCCCAATTTTTCTCTCCATACTGTATCTGTTTTAATACTTAAATTACGTTGATGAATAACTTTCACAATACATTTATACAATATTTTCCCTTCTACTGTACAAAAATCAATATACTCATTAACTCCACATTCTAACAACGGGCTATTAAGACAAGACTCCTCTATAACAGGGCAAATTTCAAGATCTGGAAAAAGATCTTTACTATCAGGGATTAAAGTCCCTGCACCAAACTCTTCTAAAAGCGTCTTTTCTTCAACAGTTAAAATTTTAGTTATTTTGTCAAGAAACTTCTTTGCAAAACGTACTGATCTAACTCCTAAAAGGAGAGCAACTTTTTCAGCTCTCAGTAAATTATAACCTGATTCATTTATGATGTTTCTTAGCTTAAAAAGCTTTTTATGACATAATACATTTGTTAGACCAGGAAAATCTTCTCCTGAAGTATCAAACCTAGCTCCAAATACAACTGGTTCTTCCAACAACCAATAAAGAGAATTAGCTGGTTCCATCCACCGAGTTTTAAAGAAACCCCACACTTTGAATAAGTTTTGATAAAAAGGAGGAATTCCAGTAAAAGTCAATCTTTTATTATCCATTAAGAACAATGTTAAATCTATTTCCATATTTCCCACTCTTCTCAAGATGCTTAAAGCCAAAGGTCTCCACGCAAGGGAATACGGTCCCATCAAAAGTTTCTGTATGTATTGGAGACGGTAAGTGGCTCTTCTGCTTGCGAGGTTAACCAGACCTTGACCTCCTTCTTCTTTGGGCAAGAACAGAATGCTTTGAGGAGTCCAGTAATTCTTGTCCCAAAAAAAGTTAACCAGTTCTCTTTGAATATTTACAAGCAGTCCATTTGGAGGGTCGACACAGGCAAGTTTATGCCATAATGAAGAGGCCACAAGATTATTAATTATAAGAATACGTCCTCTATAAGATATCTGAGGGAGCAACCATTTCCATTTTTCCAATCGACCTTTTATTTTCTCAGTTAAACCTTCCCAATTTTTCTTAATGAAGTTTTCATTCCCTAGATAGACACCAATATTTTAAACCTCCTCTTTTCCAAATTAATCCTCCAGGTAAAGCGGGAAGATCTCCACTCCAATTACCTACTAGTAGAGCCTCACTTTTCTTCCAATTGACTTTAGCAGAGGAAACACATTTAAAATCATTAACTATTTTTTCTAACTTAATAACATCTTCATTTCCATTTACAAAAACAATAACATCATCAGCATAGGCGGAAAGCTGTAAAGAGTTGTTACAACCAGGAAAAATCAAACCTTTTAAATGAGCTCGTAACTTTTGAAGTAAAGGTTCGATGGCAAGGGCATACAACATCCCAGACATGGCACATCCCTGCCGAACTCCCCTCTCTACTGTGAACGGAGCACACAAACCACCATTAACCTTAAGAACACTCTCAATGTTACAGTACATAGCCTTAATCATGGATATAAAAGAATTGCTAAAACCAAAAGCCTCTAAAGTGTTCCATAAAAACAAATGTTCAACTCTGTCGAAGGCTTTCTCTTGATCGAGAGAAATCAGACCAGAGTTAATTCCCAGGAGTTTAGAAGCATCTAAAACATCTCGAATTAAGGCAATATTATCAAAAATAGACCTGTTGGGAATACAATAAGACTGGTCAGAATGTATCAATTGTCTTAAAACTTTACTAAGTCTTATAGCCAAACTTTTAGATAAAATTTTGTACTCTGAACACAAGAGTGAGACAGGGCGCCAATTGCCGATACACTGAAGATCACCTTTCTTAGGTAACAGTGTGATGACTGCTCTTCTGCAGCTTAGTGGCAACAGTCCTCTTTCCAGACTGTCATTGAGAACTGTCAGCAGATCTTCTCCTATGACGGGCCATAGAGTCTTATAAAACTCAACAGGTAACCCGTCAATTCCTGGAGATTTACCGTTTTCCATGCTCATCATAGCAGTATAAAGCTCTTGTACAGACAAAGACTTTTGTAATTCATTGTTGGACTCTTCGTCCACCTTTGGCAGTCCTTCAAGGAAAAGATCAGCATCTGCACCCCATTCCCTCAGTTCAGATTTATAAAGGTCTGAAAAAAACTCTACAGCACGGTTACGTATGTCAGCAGGCTCAGTTAGTTCTTGTCCTGTAGCTGAGCGTAGAGTATGGATCATTTTACTTTGACCTTTTTTCATTTCTAAATTAAAAAAGAATTTTGAGGGAGCGTCCATTTGTGTCACAGTTTGGAACCGTGAACGGACTAAAGCTCCCTGTGCTTTAACTCCCAACAGATCTATCAAAACTGCTTTTTTTTTCTTCAAGTCATCAATATGCTTTTTATTTTTCTTAGATGCTAATAAATCCTGCAAAACAATAATTTCCGTTTCTAATGTCTTCATTGACTGGGCTATGTCTCGAGTAACATTCACAGTGTACTTTTGACAACAATCTCTAATAAGAATTTTCCCACAGTCCCACCATTGCAGTAAAGAAGCATAAAAATGTTTTTGCTGTTTAAAAGTTTCCCAAAAAAATTGGAAATTATCTAAAAAAAGTTTATCATTTAACAATGAAGTATTGAACATCCAGTATGCACTCCTATACTTCACACACTTCATTAAAACACTGCACAGAACTAAACTGTGATCAGAAAACCCCACTGGAATAATTTTACAAAATTTAAAAAGATTACATTGATGTTGAACACTATAAATTCTGTCAAGTC
This sequence comes from Chrosomus eos, assembly GCA_036326025.1. Lineage (NCBI taxonomy): Eukaryota > Metazoa > Chordata > Actinopteri > Cypriniformes > Leuciscidae > Chrosomus > Chrosomus eos. Next base: position 41,062,079 of record CM070830.1, on the reverse strand, counting down.
GTGCCAAAGAGATAGTATGTTCAGTACTATGAGCCCAAGTGTATTGTCTAACATCTTGATTCATATTTCTCCATACATCACATAAATCGTGAGTTTCAATTATTTGTATAAGTGTTCTCTGAGAAGCAGCGTGTGGTTCTATATGATTCCTGTCTAACTTATCATTGGCCGTACAATTAAAATCTCCACCTAAAAATAACACATCTTCTGAATTTAAATCTTTCAAAACTGCATCCACCTTATCAAAGAAAAGAACTCTCTCTAATCCTTTTGTAGGAGCATATAAATTCAGAAGCACCATTGTGATTTTCTCAAATTTTACTTTGATCTTTACAAAACGACCACAAATTATTTCCTCAACTTCACAAGACAGAGGTAAAAAATGTTTTGAAAACAAAACAGCAACACCTCCACTAATAGAAGATTTGTGACTCAGGACAATCTGTCCGTCCCATTCTCTTCTCCAGTCGGTCTCATTTTTAAAATCACTGTGTGTTTCTTGTAAAAACAAAATATCTATTTGCTTTTGTCTAATAAACTCAAATAACATCATTCTTTTATGACCATCTCTGGCACCATTTAAGTTTAAAGATCCAATTTTAAAATTTGTCATTTTTGTTTTAGAGACTAGAACAAAAAAAAGAAGAAGAGCTGCCAAAAGAACTATTCTTGGCAGAATATTAAAAGTTGACAGCCTCATCATCTTTAAAATTGTTTTTTTTAGTTTGTTCACAAGTTTTCGTAGACGATAAATCTCTACATCTTGAAAGGCTCCCTCTTTCATTAGATACCTCGCATCATTGATGAATTGTTTACAATCAGGAAAACAATTCTCAACTTGCACTCCCTTCAATCCCTTTGTTTCTTGCAGAAATTTACTAATATCATCGGCGCTATACAAACAAACCAAGCTTTCATTTTGAGAGCTTATAGACATATTTGAACATTGAGACACATTTGAATCAGAGGAATCTCTATCACTGTCTGATCCCACACTCTTAACACCACCCTCATCCTTTCGTACTTGTTTAAAACCTTTTCCACTATTTTTTTTCTTTCTTTTAACTGGGATCTTGAAAACAGATTTTGCTTCCTTTTCAAAATTAACATCGTCCACATCAATTTCATCAGCATCTGTTACACAGACGTTTTCAGAATGCTCAGCCTGCTCATCGGACTTCGAGAGAGTATCATTTTTACTAGGCTCAGTAACAATCTCAATTGTTTCAGGTTTATTCTCGGCAGCCACGACTGCGATCGGCCCGAGCTCAATCTCACCTCACCGGCCTCGACTACAGCCATACCGGCGGACGTGTCAGCGTCATTCGCGATCTCAGCCGGAGGAGGAACAGAAACGCCCTGTCCCGTGCTTGTGCTCGCACCTGCACTGTCCTTTTTACTAGGACAATCACGAACGAGATGTCCAATCTTACCACAACTAAAACATTTAATTGTAGTGTCAGATGTTGCAAACACGGTGTAATCGAACCCATCAATTTTGAACTTAAAAACCAGATCGATCTCATCAACTCCATTTTTCAGAACCATGAAAACTTGTCTTCTGAATGAAACTAGATGCTTCACTAAAGGGGACTTGCACCCGAGGGGGATTTTCTTTATGGGGGAAACCAGTTTTCCATACCGCGACAACTCTTGCACGAGTATTTCATCTTTAATGTACGGAGGTATGTTAGACAATATGACCTTTTTTGACGGGGTACTTAACGGTAAAACAGTCACGAGTGAACCATTCAGCACAACGCCGCTTTGGACAACATCATTTGCCTTTTCAACTGTTTTAAAAAAAATAACAATTGCACTGTTCATTCGCGATGCCGAGACAATATGATCATGTCCCACAATCTCTCCCACCGCTAAACAACACTGCTCCACGTTAATTGTAGACTCCACCTTCACTCCATGGCGGCGGGTTAAATCTTTAAAACTCATTGTGTTTTGGTTCGTCATGCTTCCCAGCACAATGCTGGTTGCAGACCCAACACCTTTTACAATTTAAATACACAAACAAGTTCAACACATAAAAAAACAAACATACACAAAAAAGATAGAAGATAGAAAAGTTTGTTAGCACACGGCCACAACACGCACTCACCCTCACCACACTCCGTTCACTCCCAGCATGCACTCAGAGAGAGAGAGAGAGAGAGAGAGAGAGAGAGAGAGAGAGAGAGAGAGAGAGAGAGAGAGAGAGAGAGAGAGAGAGAGAGAGAGAGAGAGAGAGAGAGGTTTAACAAGCACTTTATTATTCGTTAAAACTTACATCACGTTACATTACTGGCAGTTATTAAAAAATAAAAATAAAATAAAATTAATTTATAATTAAAAATTCACAATGAGCTGATCGTTTTGTACTATACATAGTACCTCATTAAAACACCATACGTCACAAAAGAAAACCACATTATTTATAAGTCTGTAATAAACGAAATCGATTTTCAGTCTTCCCTTTACCAACCCTCTAAACATCATTTCAGGATCGATTGTAGCAAGTTGTAGACCTTTGTTCTTTCTTGTTTTCCAAATTGCAAGTTTAGCTGTCCCCATCAAATAATTCAATAAACATATTTTCCTCCTCATTGAAAAACTATACATCATTCCTCCAATAAAACCTTCTTCGGAAAAATCCTCACCAAAACTTCTAAACCAAGTCTTAAGCAAACCAAAAAGCTCTTGTAATCTATTACACCTTAAAAACAAGTGTTCTAGATCCTCCTGCTCCCCACAAAATCTACATTCCCCAACTACAGCCGGATTCAGGTGTGCCACATGTCGGTCCGTAGCTATGGCCCCGTGAATAATCCGCCACTGCAGATCAGCAGTGCGCTTCTCTACAGGGGGTTTATACAGGGTCCGCCACCTGTCCCGCACGAGAAAGTCTGGTTGTAACATTTCTGGCCATCTAGAAGCTTTTTGCCTCTTCAATGAATCTCGATGTGTGACTTTAACTGTAGTGCAGTATATTGCTTTCTTAGACACCTTTTTAAAATGGTCTAGCTGAGGGGTCTTGAAAGATAAAATTGAGTCTGCAACTTCACCTTCATCTTCTTCATTTATGACAGGTGAAATTTTTAATTCTGGAAAATCTTGACCAGTTCTCATGTCCTGTGTTTGTCTCAGTCCTATCCAAGTCCTGCAGCTGCTTGGAAGTGCATTGCAGATTTCTTCTTTCAATTTTGAAACAAGATGCAAGGATTTTAACCCTGTCATTTCTTGAAGTGCCTCAATGGATTTCCAGCCTCTCTCATCCAGGAGATGTCCAAGTTTCTGAACACCATTCCTCAGCAAACATCTCCTCACGCTCACGGAGGACAACAGTCGAGTCTGGACCATTGGGTTGAAAAACAACGGTTCCTCTGGAGTCCAATGTCCTTGGTCACCCATATCTCGCTCCACTCTAAAAACAGTTCTCCATGTCTGCAACATAGACTTATAAAAAGGTGGAAGCTCTGACAGGCTTATATCCTCAAGCTTCATTAAAAACAAGTGTCTATCAAAACCAAGTCCTCCTGCCCGCTTCAAAATCGCACATGCAGTTTTGGCCCACACAACATCCGCTTTGTAGAGAAGTCTCTGCACAGCTTGAATCCTAAAGGCCCGGATCCGACTCCTCACATCCACCAAGCCTTGACCGCCCTCTTGAACTGGTAAGTAAAGTGCAGCTGCACGGATCCAGTGCTGTCCACTCCAGAAAAAATTAACAAATGTCCTTTGTATCATAGAAATAAGTTCTTCAGGAGGCTCCTTAGTTATAGTCCTGTGCCACAGCATCGACGCAGCGAGATTATTGACAACCAGAGCTCTCCCCCTATAGGACAATTGTGGCAATAGCCATTTCCATTTCGACAATTTGGCAGACACCTTCTCCAGCAGACCCTCCCAATTTTTCTTTTGAAATTGGTCATTCCCCAAAAAAACTCCTAGTGTTTTCAATCCGTCCTGTCTCCACTGTAACCCACCCGGGAGTTGAGGAAACCCAATACCTTCCCACCTACCAACAATATACCCTTCACTTTTAGACCAGTTAACTCTAGCAGAAGAGGCTTTTTCGTATATTTCAATAGTTTGATTTAAGGTTGTAATATCTTTTTGACTTGTAATAAAAACACTAATGTCATCTGCATACGCAGATAAAAAAAATTTAAAATTATCATTTGAGTTAGGAAATAGAAATCCTTCAAGATTCCTCCTCAATCTGCACAACAAAGGTTCAATGACCAAACTGTATAATTGCCCGGAAAGTGGACAATCTTGTCTAATGCCTCTCAACACAGATATTGGTTCACTTAGCCCACCACCTGCTTTCACCATAACAGAAACATTACAATACAACAACCGAATATAGGATATAAATCTATCACCAAACCCAAAATACTTTAACACATCAAAAAGATATTGGTGATCAACACGATCAAAAGCTTTTTCTTTATCTAATGAGAGGATTCCAAGATCAACATGATAAAACTGATTGATATTAATTATATCCCGTAATAAAAAAAGATTATCCATTATAGATCTTTCAGCTATACAATACGTTTGATCATTATGGACCAACAAGTCTAAACAGTGTTTAAGTCTATTTGATAAACATTTGGAAAAAAATTTGTAATCAGAACATAATAAAGATACTGGTCTCCAATTTTTGAGAAGTCCCAAGTCTCCTTTCTTTGGAAGCAGCGACAAGACTGCTCTACGACAACTTATGGGAAGGGTTTCACTTCTAATGCAGTCCAGCAACACTTCATAAAAATCTTGTCCAATTATTTCCCAGAACTGTTGATAAAAGTCTATAGGTAGTCCATCAATCCCAGGAGAACGGCCAATATGCAACTGACGCATTACTTCTGTAAGTTCTTTAAAAGAAATCAGATTGTCCAGTGCCTTTTTCTGTTCATCCCCGAGCTGAGGTAATTCCTTAAGCAAATCATGAACACTTTCAGTATCACAGCTCTCAGCACTGTATAATTGTTTATAAAAATCTCTTGATAACCTTCTCATTTCAACTGGATTAGAAGTAACTGATCCATCTAGACGGCGAAGATGACACATCTGTTTTTGATTAGTATATTTTTTTTCAAGATTAAAAAGAAAGCACTTGGAGCATCCATATCTTTGATAGTGCAAAATCTTGCCCGTATCAGTGCTCCTTTGGCCTGCTCTTGTAGAAAAGAATTCAGTTCTTGTTTTTTCTTTTTCAAACCATCACAATGTACACCTTCATTATTAGTTACAAGATTTTTTTCCAACAACTCAATGTCCTTTTGTAGAGTTTTTACTGTTGTTTTGACAAAAGTTGATGTATGAAAAGCATAATTCTGACAAAATAATCTTATATTCGCCTTTCCCACATCCCACCATTGACAAAGATTCTCAAACAAAAGCTTCTTCAACTTCCATTCACTCCAAAACACTTTAAAACTCTCACAGAAAAAAGCATCATGTAATAATTTAACATTCAAATGCCAGTAATAATTAGATCTTAATGTCTTCTTTACATTTAAAACCAACGTGATCATATGGTGGTCTGAAAACCCGTTTGGAAAAATACAAGCATCAATTACTCTATTATTCCACATTTCTGTCATATAAAACCTATCCAATCTTGCACCACAAAAACTATTTTCACACACTTTTAACCACGTATACTGTTTCACACCGATATTTCTTGTTCTCCATACATCTGTTAATTGAAACTCATGCATAACTTTTAACAGTGTACTACTTGATTGTCTATGAGGCTCTTCCC
>CM070830.1:41048815-41051315 GCA_036326025.1 Chrosomus eos | reverse complement strand
GCGGATCAAAAAACCACTCTTCTGTTCCGGTTACCATAACAAATCGATTTGCCCCTCTCAGTGAAACACCCACTGAGAATGCTGTTGATTGTGCCCTGGTAATTGGCGATTCTATTACACGGAACGTGAAAATAGAGACACCACCCACCATAGTCACATGTTTGCCGGGAGCCAGAGCGCCTGACATCAAAGCAAATTTAAAAGTGCTGGCTAATGCTAATCGTAAATTCTCTAAGATTGTTATTCACGTCGGCACTAATGATGTTCGACTTCGCCAGTCGGAGATCACCAAAATTAATATTAAAGAGGTGTTTGAACTCGCAAGTACGATGTCAGGCACTGTAATCTGCTCTGGCCCCCTTCCTGTTCGAAGGAGTGATGAGATAGTTAGTAGATTGTGTTCACTCAATGGCTGGTTGTCTAATTGGTGTCCGCAACATAATATAGAATTCATAGACAATTGGAAAAGTTTTTGGGGCAAGCCTGACCTGTTGAAAAGAGATGGTATTCATCCCTCTTGGGATGGTGCTGCTCTTCTCTCTAGTAATTTGGCTCATAGTCTTAGAGATAAAACATGACAATCTGGGGCTCAGGTCAGGAAGCAGACAAACTGGCTAAACCGACCGTCTGCTAGCGGCCTCACGTCACCAAGGTCAGATAAATCTCATCACATAGAGACTCTTTCACCTAGATATCATCATATAGAGACTGTGTCTGTTCCCCGAATTTGGAAATCCAAAAAACTGCCAAACCTTTCTAAGGTTAAAAATCTAATTGATGTTCAACAAATAAAAAACAGATATAATACAGATGAGCAAACGATAAAGCTTGGGTTGCTGAATATTCGATCCCTTAATTCAAAATCGCTCATAGTTAATGATAAGATTAAAGACTATAACCTAGATGTGCTGTGTTTGACAGAAACCTGGCTAAAACCAAACGATTACATTACTTTAAATGAGTCCACTCCGCAAGATTATTGTTATAAACATGAGCCTCGTCCGAAAGGCAAAGGGGGAGGTGTTGCTGTAATTTATAGTAATATTCTGAAAACCACTAAGAAATCTAGTTTTAAATATACTTCTTTTGAAGTGTTGGTGCTTAATGTAAAAATTTATAGTGTAAACAATAAATCACGTTTGAGAATTCTGCTGGCTACTGTATACAGGCCACCAGGGCACCATAAAGATTTTATCAAAGAATTTGCTGACTTTCTATCAGAATTAGTATTGGCTGCAGATAAAGTCCTAATTGTTGGTGATTTTAATATACATGTAGATAATGAAAAAGATGCATTGGGATTGGCATTTAAAGACATTATAAACTCAATTGGAGTGAGACAACACGTGTCAGGACCTACTCATTGTCGTAATCATACTCTTGATCTAATATTATCACATGGAATAGATGTTGATGGCGTTGAAATTCTGCAGCAGAGCGACGACATCTCCGATCACTATCTAGTCTCGTGTAAATTACATTTAGCCAAGGCTGCAAAGCCGACTCCATGTTATAAATATGTTAGACCTATCACTTCTGCCAGTAAAGATTGCTTTATCAATAATCTTCCAAATCAGTTTCATAATCTCAGCATCCCAGATAGCTTAGAAGAACTTGATATTGCAACAGAAACTTTTAACTCTCTCTTTTCCAGCACTTTAGACACAGTTGCTCCGCTGCGCTTAAAGAAGATCAAAGAAAATAGTCCAACGCCGTGGTACAATGAGCACACCCGGGCCCTTAAGAGAGCAGCCAGAAAAATGGAGCGAAACTGGAAGAAAACAAAACTAGAGGTATTTCGGATTTCATGGAAGGAGAGCTCGATTGCTTACAGAGAGGCCTTAAAAGATGCTAGAACTAATTATTTTTCAACCCTATTAGAAGAAAATAAACATAATCCTAGGTATTTATTTGAACAAGTGACTAAACTAACGAAAAAGAAAGCTTCAAGCCCAGAAGTTTATAAGAAACACAGCAGTAATGACTTTATGAACTTCTTCACTTATAAGATTGATAATATCAGGGACAAAATTATAACTATGCAACCGTCTACTACAGTATCGCATCAGGGAGTATATTGTAGTCTCTGTGAGGAACATTTTGATTCATTTGTTGCTATAGGAGAGGAAGAATTTTGCAAAATTGTTAATTCATCTAAATCGACAACTTGTATGCTAGACCCTATACCGACTAAGCTACTGAAAGAGATGCTTCCAGAGGTCATAGATCCTCTTCTAGATATCATTAATTCATCTTTGTCATTAGGATACGTACCAAAAACCTTTAAGTTGGCTATGATTAAACCGCTTGTTAAAAAACCGCAACTTGATCCTACAGAATTAGTCAATTACAGGCCGATCTCGAATCTGCCTTTTCTGTCAAAGATACTAGAAAAAGCAGTATCCTCACAACTGTGTTCCTTTTTAGAAAGAAATAATATCTGCGAGGATTTTCAGTCCGGATTTAGACCGTACCATAGTACTGAGACTGCTCTCATTAA
>CM070830.1:41028815-41038815 GCA_036326025.1 Chrosomus eos | reverse complement strand
GGCCAGACTAACAAATAATCAGACATCTCCAGAGCAAAATATTCCGTTACAATATAGTAGTAATGATTTTATGAATTACTTCAATGAGAAAATAGAAAGCATCCGAAACACTATTGTAAATGTACAATCCTCTATGGTGTCTTATGACTCGGCCTCAATTATGGCCCCTCTAGAACAACTACACCGCTTTACAACTATAGGACAGGAAGAACTAAATAAACTTATCATTGCATCTAAACCAACAACATGTTTATTAGATCCAATACCCACTAAAATACTTAAAGAAGTGTTACCTGTAGTGGAAGAGCCTCTTCTCAATATTATTAACTCGTCTTTATTTTTAGGTCACGTTCCAAAAATATTCAAGCTGGCAGTAATAAAACCTCTCATTAAGAAACCGCAATTAGATCCAAATAACCTAGCAAATTACAGACCCATCTCAAATCTTCCATTTATGTCTAAAATACTAGAAAAAATTGTGTCCGCTCAATTGTACTCTTTCTTGCAAAAAAATGATATCTACGAAAAATTTCAGTCGGGATTCAGACCGCATCATAGCACAGAAACTGCGCTAGTTAAAATTACAAATGATTTACTCTTAGCCTCTGACCAAGGCTGTATCTCAATACTAGTTCTACTTGATCTTAGCGCCGCGTTCGACACTATAGATCATAAAATACTCTTAGATCGACTACAAAACTACACTGGTGTTCAGGGACAGGCATTAAGCTGGTTTAGATCGTACTTATCAGACCGTTACCATTTCGTCTGTTTAAATGGGGAAAAATCGAAGATAACATCAGTAGACTATGGAGTGCCGCAAGGATCTGTCCTAGGCCCTCTGCTATTCTCAATATATATGCTGCCACTTGGTAATATTATAAGAAAACATGGAATTAATTTTCACTGTTATGCTGATGACACTCAATTATATATCTCATCACGACCAGATGAAAACACTAACTTATCTAACTTGACAGAGTGTCTAAAAGATATAAAATGCTGGATGACGTGTAATTTCCTGCTATTAAATTCAGATAAAACGGAGGTATTACTTAATTTGGTCTAAAAAACTACCCACAAAATCCCTTACAATACAACTTTAATTTAGAAGGATGTCCTGTTACTCTATCCACTACAGTAAAAGACCTGGGTGTTATACTAGACCGCAACTTGACTTTCGAAAATCATATTTCATATGTTACAAGAACAGCCTTTTTCCACCTTAGAAACATTGCTAAGCTACGTAACATGCTATCTGTTTCAGATGCAGAAAAGTTAGTTCATGCATTCATGACCTCGAGACTAGATTACTGTAATGCTTTATTAGCTGGTTGTCCTGCATCCTCAATAAACAAGCTACAGTTAGTGCAAAATGCAGCCGCTAGAGTTTTTATTAGATCAAGAAAATATGATCATATAACACCAATTTTATCATCTCTACACTGGTTACCTATTAGGTTCCGTATCAATTACAAAGTATTACTATTGACTTATAAAGCTCTAAATGGTTTAGCTCCTGTGTATTTAACAGACCTTCTATCGCCCTACAATCCATCGCGCTCTTTAAGATCACAAAATTCGAGGCTTCTGGTCATTCCTAGGATATCTAAGTCTACTAAAGGAGGGAGGGCGTTCTCACATTTATCTCCTAAACTCTGGAATAGCCTTCCTGATATTGTTCGAGACTCAGACTCGCTGTCCCAGTTTAAAACTAGATTAAAGACGCATCTCTTTAACCAAGCATTCACTTAATGCTTACCTTTTATACTACTTCTGAATCAGTTCGAATGCATTAATATTATGAACATCAGCTATGCTAATTATTTCCCATCTGTCTTTCTGCTGTTATCTCGGGACGCTAGTCCCGAGGTAAATAGCGTTCGTCAGCTCCAGTTTGTATCCAGCCTCTCACGGAGACTTCAGATGCCCAAACACCTGTGGAGAGACGACTAAACGCCTGTGATGAGACGACTAAACCCCTGTGGAGAGACGACTAAACACCGGCGACATGTTATGCCTAAATTTATACATGATTAACTAACTGTATTTTTCTTTGTACATTTCTGAAATGCACTTTCTGTAAAGCTGCTTTGAGACAATGTGTATTCTGAAAAGCGCTATACAAATAAACTTGAATTGAATTGAATTGAATTGTTGATGATGATGATGTTGATGATGATGATGTTGATGATGATGATGATGATGTTGTTGATGATGATGATGATGATGATGAAGAAGATGTTGTTGTTGTTGATGATGATGATGAAGATGATGAAGATGTTGTTATTGATGTTGATGATGATGATGAAGATGTTGATGTTGTTATTGATGTTGATGATGACGATAATGATGATGATGATGATGATGATGAAGGTCAGAGGACACATTTACTGATTCCTTTCAGCTTTAAACCCGCTCAGCAGAAACTCCATCATTCACTGCAAACGCTGAAAGAACATATTCACCTCCAGAAACTCCACATGATCCCAGAACAACCGATCAGAAGATGCAGCATTAGCGATGTTTCCCTCACCTGTGAACAGGTGAACCCGCAGCGGACCTCAGTGAAGACACGCAGATCGTTATCAGCAGACGAGCACGCGCAGGGCATTCATCATCTTCATCTTCATCACATCTGTCTTTTCTCCTGTGTTTGGTGAGAATCCTGAGGACCTGGTCAAGGCCTCCCCCTGCTGGACTGATGTGGGCATAACACTCCTCACACACTTCTGCTTGTTTTCACTGATTCATTGTATGTTTCATTTCTATTGCTTTAGATGTTTTGTGAATCACTAGTGTACCTCTGTTTACTGTATCTTGTTTGGAAATGTACTTTATTGCCTTAATCTTCCTTGAGTTTCCAATTCTGTTTCTAAAGTGTTTTGTCTTGTGATGCATGTATCCACTGTATTATTTGTACAATAAAAAGAAAGAGATCCACACACTCACCCTCACAGAAAACTATTTTTACAAAAAATTTAATAATTTTGTACAAATGAGGACTCCCACAAAAGGAGAATTTTGATGAACATGATGAATTTTGTCAGGTTAAGCTCACTTATGGGTGCAAATATGTCAAAATATGGTTAAAGGTACAATATGCAGGATTTTTCGCCACCAGGGGTCGCTACCTCTTACAATAACAAAGGCGTATAATGATGACGTATATTATGCTGAATTATGGATCTTGTCGTCAAGCTGATGGATGTTTTATGGATGAGTGAATACACTGATGTTTTTAACATGACTGTGGTGACGCAGGAGCGATTGCTAGACGTACACCAGCGCCACACGCAACGCCAGTCCCGCGGATATAAAGGAATAAGGACATTTCATTCTACCCAACTACACACAAGTGCTGAATCAATACTCACACAGGTCAGTTTATTAGAGGAATGAAGCTTGAGGTAACGCAGCGCTGCTTCACTCGCTCTAACAGTTACACTATCACACTAAACACATTTGAGTGTGTTGAATGTTGTTAGTTGGGTTGTTTGTTGGCTATATAAGACTAAGTAAGCTAGATCAACATTAGAATAACATACAGATCATATTCTAACATTTCATCATGTTGAACTAAATAACATTGATTAGTTTTATGTACATTTGCTCTCCTGTCTAATAAAGTACATCAACACTCGCATCTCTGTCGAGTGGAAGTTGCACACGCCCGTTTCCTTGCTTAAAATCACAATTTTCTCACAACTTACAAATAGTTGGAAACATTTGGGATATTGTAAGTAATCAACTAAACAAAATATATAACATTGGCCTAGTGGTTTTTGGATATTTTACTGCAAAAATCCTGCATATTGTACCTTTAAGTAGATACAAACACACAATCTCACACACACACACACACACACGCTCACACACGCTCTCTCACACACACACACACACACACACACACACACGCACACACACACTGACACACACACACGGTCAGATATATTAGTATCAGTTCTCTGAAGCTTTATTGCTGCTGTATGTATGAATATTCTCAATACATTTTCAGAAATGACAAGGACATTTTTAAGAACTCATTGTAAAGATGATAACAGTGATGATGCGGTAAAGATGTTCCAGTAACGTTAATCAGAGTTATTGTTAGAGTCTATAAGCTTGTAATGAACGTCACAGTCTGAACAGATGCTCTATAATGACATTAAACTCAATACAAATAAAAGAGAAGATCTGGAGTCACTCGTTACTTAATGAAGAAACGATTACAGAAGCTGGAAGAATAAATCTGAAATATATTTAAGCCAATAAACATCAATGAAGAGAAGATAATCCATTATATAAAATACTCTCTAGATAAACAGCTCCTGTTCACCACACACACACACACCACACACACACACACACACACACACACACACACACACACACGCACACACCCACCCGCACGCACGCACGAACGCACGCACACAGTCTCACACACACACACACACTCCTCTATGTGTGCAGTGGGCGGGGCTGTCTCAGTCTCCTCGTGCTGATTGGCTGCTTGTTGAACTTCTGCATGATCTCTCGGATGCGCGACAGGTTTGAGCGCTCGAGTGTGAAGTTGCAGCTGCTAGCGCCGATGTCGTATCCCACCACACACACTCTGCTGCTGCCGCTGAAGCCCTCGGCACGGGCCGTCACGCGGTACTCACCCGGGTTCAGCAGACGCCAGTAATCCCCGTCAGAGGCTGACACACACACACACACACATCTCAGTATCATCCAAGACGTTACAAGATCATTAGCTCATATATTCATCCAATCAATCACACCAATATCTGCTGAGACTCGCTGCTCCTTTATTCTGTGTGTCGGTGTGTCGGTGTCGGTGTGTGTGCGGGTGTGTGTGGTGTTGTGTCGTGTGTTGTTGTGTGTGTGCGGTGTGTGTCGGTGTGTTGTCGTGTGTCGGGTGTGTGTCTGTGTGTGGTGTGTGTCGGTGTGTGTCACGTTGTGTGTGTCGGTGTGTTGTGTCGGTGTGTGTTCGGGGTGTGGTTTGTGTCGTTGTTTGTGTGTGTGTGTGTGTGTGGTGGTGTGTGGTTGTGTGTGTGTTGTCGTGTGTGTGTGTGTGTCGGTGTGGTGTCGCGTGTGTTGTGTGTGTCGGTGGTGTTGTGTCGTCGTTGTTGTTGTGTGTCGTCGGTGTGTGTGTCGGTTGTTTGTTCGTGTTGTGTGTCGGTGTGTTTCGGTGTTGGTGTGTGGTGTGTGTGGTGTGTGTGGTGTGTTGTGTCGTGTTGGTGTGTTGTGTGTGGTGTGTGTTGTGTGTGTTGGGTGTGTGTGTCGGTTGTGCTGTGGGTGTGTCGTGTGTGGTGTGTGTGTCGGTGTGTGTGTGTGTGTGTGTGTGTCGGTGTGTCGGTGGTGTGTGTGGTGCTGTGTGTCGGTGTGTGTTGGTGTGTGTTCGGGTTGTCGGTTGGTGTCGTGTGTGTGTCGGTTGTGTTGGGTGTGTGGTTGTTGGGTGTGTTGTCGGTGTGTGTCGTGAGTGTTGTGGTGTGTGTGTCGGGGTGTGTGTGGTGTGTGTGTGGGTGTGTGTCGGTGTGTGTGTGCGGTGTGTGTGTCCGGTGTTGTGTGTGTGTGGTGTGTGTCGTGTGTGTGTTGTGTCGGTGTGTGTGGTGTGTGTCGTGTGTTGTGTGTCGTGTGTTGGTGGTAGGTGGTTGTGGTGTGGTGTGTGTGTGTGGTTGTTGTGGTGTTTGTGTGGTGCGTGTGTGTGTCGTGTGTTCGTGTGTGTTCGTGTGGTGTCTGGTCGTTGTTGTCGTTAGGTGTGTGTGTGGTGGGGTGTGTCGTGTGTGTTCGGTGTGTGTGTTCGTTGTGTGTCGTGTGTGTGAGTGTGGTGTGTGTGTGTGTCGGTGTTGTGTGTGTGTGTTGGAGTGGTCGTGTGGTGGTGTGTCGTGTGTGTGGTGTGTGTGTCAGTTGTGTCAGGTTGTGGTGTTGTTGTGTGTATCGGTGTGTGTGTGTGTCGTGTGTGTGTGTGTGTCGGGTGTGTGTCGTGTGTGTCGTGTGGTGTTGTGTGGTGGTGTGTCGTGTGTCGTGTGTGGTGGTGGTGTGTGTCGTGTGGTGTGTGTCGTGTGTGTGTGTCGGTGTGTGTCAGGTGTGTGTCGTGTGTGTGGTGTGTGTGTCGGTGTGTGTGGTGTGTGTGTCGTGTTGTGTCGGTGTGTTGTGTGTGTCGTGTGGTGTCGGTGTGTCGGTGTGTGTCGGTGTGTGTCGTGTGTGTCGTGGTGTCGTGTGTGTGGTGTGTGTGTCGGTGTGTGTGTGTGTCGTGTGTGTGTGTGTGTGTGTGTGCGGTGTGTGTGCGTGTGTGTGTCGTTGGTGTGTGTGTGTGTCGTGTGTGTCGGTGTGTGTCGGTGTGTGTGGTGTGTGTCGTGGTGTGTGTTGTGTGTGTGTGTGTGGTTGTTGTGTGTCGTGTGTGTCGTGTGGTGTGTGTGTGTCGGTGTGTGTGGTTGGTGTTGGTGTGTGTGTCGTGTGTGTCGGTGTGTGTGGTGTGTGGTGTGTGTGTGTGTGTGTGGTGTGTGTCGGTGTGTGTGTCGTGTGTGTGTCGGTGTGTGTCGGTGTGTGTCGTGTGTGTCGGTGTGTGTGTCGGTGTGTGGTGTGTGTCGGTGTGTGGTGTGTGTGGTGTGTGTGGTGTGTGTGTCGGTGTGTGTGTGTTGTGTGTCGTGTGTGTGGGTGTGTGTCGGGTGTGTGTCGGGTGTGTGGTGTCGTGTGTGTCGGTGGTGTGTGGTGTGTGCGTGTGTTCGTGTGTTCGGTGTGTGTCGGTGTGTGTGTTCGTGTGTGTCGGTGTGTGTTCGGTGTGTGTGTGTGTGTCGGTGTGTGTCGGTGTGTGTCGGTGTGTGGTGTGTGGTGTGTGTGTCGTGTGTGTGGTGTTTGTGTCGGTGTGTGTCGTGTGTGTGTCGTGTGTGTCGGTGTGTGTCGTGTGTGTGTCGTGTGTGTCGTGTGTGTCGTGTGTGTTGTGTGTAGGTTGTGGTCGGTGTGTGTCGGTGTGTGGTGGTGTGTGTGTCGGTGTGTGTCGGTGTGTGTGTGGGTGTGTGTCGTGTGTGTGGTCGGTGTGTGTGTGTTCGTGTGTGTGTCGGTGTGTGTGGTGTTGTGTGTCGGTGTGGTGTGTGTGTGTGTGTCGGTGTGTGTTGTGTCGGTGTGTTCGTGTGTGTGTCGGTGTGTGTCGGTGTGTGTGTGTGTGTGTGTCGGTGTGTGTGTGTGGTGTGTCGGTGTGTGTCGGTGGTGTGTCGGTGTGTGTGTCGTGTGTGTGTCGGTGTGTGTGGTGTGTGTCGGTGTGTCGTGTGTGTCGGTGTGTGTGTGTGTGTCGTGTGTGGTCGGTGTGTGTGTGGTGGTGTTCGGGTGTGTGTGTCGGTGTGTGATCGGTGTGTGTCGGTGTGTTCGGTCGTGTGTGTGGTGTTGTGTCGTGTGTGTGTGTGTGTGTCGTGTGTCGGTGTGTGTGTCGGTGTGTGTCGGTGTGTGTCGGTGTGTCGGTGTGTGTTGTGTCGTGTGTGTCGTGGTTGTGTCGTGTGTGTGTCGGTGTTGTATCGTGTGTGTCGGTGTGTGTCGGTGTGTGTCGTTGTGTGTGTGTGTGTGTCGTGTGTTCGTGTGTGTCGGTGTGTGTGTGTGTGGGTGTGTGTGTGTCGTGTGTGTCGTGTGTGTGTCGTGTGTGTCGGTGTGTGTCGGTGTGTGTCGGTGTGTGTCGTGTGTGTGTCGGTGTGTGTCGGTGTGTGTCGTGTGTGTCGTGTGTGTGTCGTGTGTGTCGGTGTGTGTCGGTGTGTATCGGTGTGTGTCGGTGTGTATCGGTGTGTGTCGTGTGTGGTGGGTGTGTGTGTCGTGTGTGTGTCGGTGTGTGTCGGTGTGTATCGGTGTGTGTCGGTGTGTGTCGGTGTGTGTCGTGTGTGTCGGTGTGTGTGTCGTGTGTGTCGTGTGTGTCGGTGTGTGTGTCGGTGTGTGTCACCTGTGCGAATGTCATGGTTGATTCCCTCCACAGAGATGATGGCGTTGGCGATTCCTCTCCCCTGAGCATCTCTGACCACACCTTTAATCCCACGATGCACCTGCACAAACACATAAACACAACACTGAGTTTCTCACACTCGGACACAAACTCCTCTGAAACTGGAGAATGTGCAACAGTGTTTAATTAGAATCAGAATCAGAATCAGAATCAGAAAGAGCTTTATTGCCAAGTGTGCTTGCACACACAAGGAATTTGTTTTGGTACTGAGGCTTCCAGTGCACATATACAAATACAACAAGAAACATAATAATACAAGTTTTTAAGAATAAAATACAAAATATAAAAATATGAGAATAAAAGTATCACAGTTGGGTTTAGCCAGAATAAACATTTACAGATTTACAGATTATGAACAAATTTACAGTGTTTTGAATATTATAAATAAATAAATCTACATGTAAGTGACACCTGAGTTGTAAGTTGTTGCGTTAAACAGTGGGGGTATTGCACTTAAAGGCATATGCCTTGGGAGGTGTGTTAATTGTTCAGGAGGGAAATGGCCTGTGGGAAGAAACTGTTCCTGTGCCGAGATGTTCTTGTGGCCAGTGATCTGAGTCTCCGTCTTGACGGTAACAGTTCTAACAGGTGGTGTCCAGGGTGAGTGGAGTCTGTGGTGATTTTACCTGCTCTCTTCCTCACTCTGGAAGAGTACAGGTCCTGGAGGGTTGGCAGGGGGGAACCAATGATCCTCTCTGCAGTCCGGACTGTCCGCTGTAGTCTCATGATGTCTGATTTGGTAGCTGAACCAAACCAGACAGTGATGGAAGTGCATAGGACAGACTCGATGACGGCTGAGTAGAACTGAATCAGCAGCTCCTGTGGCAGATTGAACTTCCTCAGCTGGCGAAGGAAATACAGTCTCTGCTGGGCCTTTTTCACAATGGAGTCAATGTGATTGTCCCACTTCAGGTCCTGAGAGATGATAGTGCCCAGGAACCTGAATGACTCCACTGCTTCCACAGTGCTGTTCATGATGGTGAGTGGGGGGAGTGCTGGGCTGTTCCTCCTGAAGTCCACGGTCATCTCCACTGTTTTGAGCGTGTTCAGCTCAAGGTTGTTATAACTGCACCAGACAGCCAGCTGTTCAACCTCCAGTCTGTAAGCAGACTCATCACCGTTTCGAATGAGACCGATGACAGTGGTGTCGTCTGCAAATTTCAGGAGCTTGACAGTGGGGTCTTTAGAAGTGCAGTCGTTAGTGTACAGGGAGAAGAGCAGTGGGGAGAGAACGCACCCTTGGGGGGCGCCAGTGCTGGTGGTGAGAGTCCTGGATGTGTGTTTCCCCAGTCTCACGAGCTGCTGCCGGTCCGTCAGGAAGCTGGAGATCCACTGACAGATCGAGGATGGAATGGAGAGCTGGGTCAGTTTGTCTGTGAGTAGATCAGGCATGATGGTATTGAAGGCCGAACTGAAGTCCACAAATAGGATCCTTGCATAAGTCCCAGGTCTGTCGAGATGTTGCAGGATATAATGCAGTCCCATGTTGACTGCATCATCCACAGACCTGTTTGTTCTGTAAGCAAACTGAAAACGATCCAGCAGGGGTCCAGTGATGTCCTTCAGGTGGGCCAACACCAGTCTTTCAAACGACTTCATGACCACAGATGTGAGAGCGACAGGTCTGTAGTCATTAAGTCCAGTGATTTTGGGTTTTTTGGGGACCGGAATGATAGTGGATCGCTTGAAGCAGCAGGGAACTTCACATTGCTCCAATGATCTGTTGAAGATCTGCGTGAAGACCGGGGCCAGTTGGTCAGCGCAGGCTTTTAGACAAGCAGATGAGATGCCGTCTGGGCCTGAGGCTTTCCTAGTCTTCTGTTTTTTGAAGACTCGGCTCACGTCCTCCACACAGACCTTAAGCTCAGGTTGGATGGCAGGAGGGGGGAGAGGAGGGGGTGTTGGAGGTGATGGTGGATGTGTGAAGTGCAGGTCAGAGCCGGTGAGTGGTGTGAATGAGGGCTTTTCAAACCTGCAGTAAAATGAGTTTAAATCATCAGCCAGGTGTGGATT
>CM070830.1:41016315-41021315 GCA_036326025.1 Chrosomus eos | reverse complement strand
GCCTAGACACGACCACAACACATGATGTAGTCAGCCGGATCCGGGCCGTATCCAGATCAGATGGAGGACCTGCGCCTAGACACGACCACAACACATGATGTAGTCAGACGGATCCGGGCCGTATCCAGATCAGATGGAGGACCTGCGCCTAGACACGACCACAACACATGATGTAGTCAGCCGGATCCGGGCCGTATCCAGATCAGATGGAGGACCTGCACCTAGACATGACCACAACGCATGATGTAGTCAGCCGGATCCGGGCCGTATCCAGATCAGATGGAGGACCTGAGCCTAGACACGACCACAACACATGATGTAGTCAGCCGGATCCAGGCCATATCCAGATCAGATGGAGGACCTGCACCTAGACACGACCACAACACATGATGTAGTCAGCCGGATCCGGGCCGTATCCAGATCAGATGGAGGACCTGCACCTAGACACGACCACAACGCATGATGTAGTCAGCCGGATCCGGCCGTATCCAGATCAGATGGAGAACCTGCGCCTAGACACGACCACAACACATGATGTAGTCAGCCGGATCCGGGCCGTATCCAGATCAGATGGAGAACCTGCGCCTAGACACGACCACAACGCATGATGTAGTCAGCCGGATCCGGGCCGTATTCAGATCAGATGGAGGACCTGCGCCTAACACGACCACAACGCATGATGTAGTCAGCCGGATCCGGGCCGTATCCAGATCAGATGGAGGACCTGCACCTAGACACGACCACAACGCATGATGTAGTCAGCCGGATCCCGGCCGTATCCAGATCAGATGAGGACCTGCACCTAGACAACCCCGACACGCATGATGTAGTCAGCCGGATCAGGGCCGTATCCAGATCAGATGAGGACCTGACCTAGACACGACCATAACGCATGATGTAGTCAGCCGGATCAGGGCCGTATCCAGATCAGATGTAGGACCTGGCCTAGACACGACCAAAACGCATGATGTAGTCAGCCGGATCGGGCCGTATCCAGATCAGATGAGGTCCTGCACCTAGACACGACCGCATGATGTAGTCAGCCGGATCAGGGCCGTATCCAGATCAGATGGAGGCCTGCGCCTAGACACGACCGACACATGATGTAGTCAGCCGGATCGGGCCGTATCCAGATCAGATGGAGGACCTAGCCTAGACAGACCACAACGCATGATGTAGTCAGCCGGATCCGGGCCGTATCCAGATCAGATGGAGACCTGCGCCTAGACAGACCACAACACATGATGAGTCAGCCGGATCCGGGCCGTATCCAGATCAGATGGAGAACCTGCGCCTAGACACGACCACAACACATGATGCAGTCAGCCGGATCCGGGCCGTATCCAGATCAGATGGAGGACCTGAGCCTAGACATGACCACAACACATGATGTAGTCAGCGGACCGGCCATATCCAGATCAGATGGAGGACCTGAGCCTAGACATGACCACAACACATGATGTAGTCAGCCGGATCCGGCCGTATCCAGATCAGATGGAGGACCTGAGCTGACATGACCTCAAGAATAGCGATCCCCACAACGCATGAGTAGCTCAGCCAACCTGGGCCGTATCCAGATCAGATGATGGTGGACCTGTGCCTAGACACGACCACAACACATGATGTAGTCAGCCGGATCCAGGCCAAATCCAGATCAGATGGAGGACCTGAGCCTAGACATGACCACAACACATGATGTAGTCAGCCAGATCAGGGCCGTATCCAGATCAGATGGAGGACCTGCACCTAGACACGACCAAAACGCATGATGTAGTCAGCCGGATCCGGGCCGTATCCAGATCAGATGGAGGTCCTGCACCTAGACACGACCGTGCATGATGTAGTCAGCCGGATCAGGGCCGTATCCAGATCAGATGGAGGACCTGCGCCTAGACACGACCACAACACATGATGTAGTCAGCCGGATCCGGGCCGTATCCAGATCAGATGGAGGACCTGAGCCTAGACATGACCACAACGCATGATGTAGTCAGCCGGATCCGGGCTGTATCCAGATCAGATGGAGAACCTGCGCCTAGACACGACCACAACACATGATGCAGTCAGCCGGATCCGGGCCGTATCCAGATCAGATGGAGGACCTGAGCCTAGACATGACCACAACACATGATGTAGTCAGTCGGACCAGGCCATATCCAAATCAGATGGAGGACCTGAGCCTAGACATGACCACAACACATGATGTAGTCAGCCGGATCCGGGCCGTATCCAGATCAGATGGAGGACCTGCACCTAGACACGACCGTGCATGATGTAGTCAGCCGGATCAGGGCCGTATCCAGATCAGATGGAGGACCTGAGCCTAGACACGACCATAACGCATAATGTAGTCAGCCGGATCAGGGCCGTATCCAGATCAGATGGAGGACCTGCGCCTAGACACGACCAAAACGCATGATGTAGTCAGCCGGATCCGGGCCGGATCCAGATCAGATGGAGGTCCTGCACCTAGACACGACCGTGCATGATGTAGTCAGCCGGATCAGGGCCGTATCCAGATCAGATGGAGGACCTGAGCCTAGACACGACCATAACCCATGATGTAGTCAGCCGGACCAGGCCATATCCAGATCAGATGGAGGACCTGCGCCTAGACACGACCACAACGCATGATGTAGTCAGCCGGATCCGGGCCGTATCCAGATCAGATGGAGGACCTGAGCCTAGACACGACCACAACACATGATGTAGTCAGCCGGATCCGGGCCGTATCCAGATCAGATGGAGGACCTGCGCCTAGACAAGACCACAACGCATGATGTAGTCAGCCGGATCCGGGCCGTATCCAGATCAGATGGAGAACCTGCGCCTAGACACGACCACAACACATGATGTAGTCAGCCGGATCCGGGCCGTATCCAGATCAGATGGAGGACCTGCGCCTAGACACGACCACAACGCATGATGTAGTCAGCCGGATCCGGGCCGTATCCAGATCAGATGGAGGACCTGCGCCTACACACGACCACAACGCATGATGTAGTCAGCCGGATCCGAGCCGTATCCAGATCAGATGGAGGACCTGCACCTAGACACGACCACAACGCATGATGTAGTCAGCCGGATCCGGGCCGTATCCAGATCAGATAGAGGACCTGCACCTAGACACGACCGTGCATGATGTAGTCAGCCGGATCAGGGCCGTATCCAGATCAGATGGAGGACCTGAGCCTAGACACGACCATAACCAGGGCTTGACAGTAACTTTTTTGCTCACTAGCCAATGTGGCTAGTGGTTTTTCAAAATTACTAGCCACGCAGCATTTTTACTAGCCACATTTTTGTTGTTGGAAAATTACGTTTTATATGATTAAAATTGACAATGGGGCTTAAAACTTGAAACTAAAATGTACTAATATCATTAGCTCTGATAAGGTTGTGTGTACAGTTTTGCATCAGTTTTTTTTATCAGTAAATACTGTAATAATTATCTGCATTAGAAACAATGAGCAAAGAATAAATGATTTTTTCTACGAAAAAATCCACTAAGGCAACATGATTAAATCTTTATATAGGCCTATGATCGTTTTGGAGACTTTGGATTGTTTGTTTTGCATCTGCATTTCCTCTGAGCTCTGACTGGTTTAATAATCATCATGAAGCTCTCTGAGTAACTGGAGATATGTCCACCTGAAAGTATAGGCCTACAGGTCTTTATTTTCCAGATTATTCCCACAAACGCCTCTCCTGCTTTCTTTCATGGCATGATTAATTTATTAAAACATAGAATTAACTCTGGAAATATAGTTGTGATACGTGACATAAGGGCAGCCCTATTAGTAGTTACACCGTGTCCCTTAATCATGAAGATAATTTTTTCTTTATCTCAGCTCTGCCTATTCTCTTTATCTCATTCTCCAGCGCATTTTTTCTACGCACTGCTCACGCACACTCACGCACTGACTGAACGCTGTGTTGATGTGTGTGTGCATGCGACCAGTCGCGTGTGATGACAGAGATCATACGTACCATCAGGTTAAAATCAGGCGGGAGGCTGACGGTATACAGGTCTGAGGAACTGTGGCTGCCCTGTGACAGATTCAACTTTATCGTTTGACAAAAGTCTGGATGTCATATTTGGCGCGGGCACCCTCGCGCACTGCAGGAGAGCGCGAGACGCGCCTGTGGTCTGGATTCTCCTGCTATTAAAAAAGATCGCTATATCATCGCTGCTGCTGGTTAAGTTGATAATTAAGGGCAGACTAAAACAGCCCTCAGTCCGACGGCCAGTCCGCGTGTTTTGTTATTTCAGATGCCTTTTTGACATGACTACAATTTTTCAACACGCCAAAATGGCTAGTGGGAGTGACTGTGTTACCCGCCACGGGTGAAATCCACCCGCATTTGGCGGGTTGGCGGGTGTTAATGTCAAGCCCTGACCATAACGCATGATGTAGTCAGCCGGATCAGGGCCGTATTCAGATCAGATGGAGGACCTGCGCCTAGACACGACCAAAACGCATGATGTAGTCAGCCGGATCCGGGCCGTATCCAGATCAGATGGAGGTCCTGCACCTAGACACGACCGTGCATGATGTAGTCAGCCGGATCAGGGCCGTATCCAGATCAGATGGAGGACCTGCGCCTAGACACGACCACAACACATGATGTAGTCAGCCGGATCCGGGCCGTATCCAGATCAGATGGAGGACCTGAGCCTAGACATGACCACAACGCATGATGTAGTCAGCCGGATCCGGGCCGTATCCAGATCAGATGGAGAACCTGCGCCTAGACACGACCACAACACATGATGCAGTCAGCCGGATCCGGGCCGTATCCAGATCAGATGGAGAACCTGCGCCTAGACACGACCACAACACATGATGCAGTCAGCCGGATCCGGGCCGTATCCAGATCAGATGGAGGACCTGAGCCTAGACATGACCACAACACATGATGTAGTCAGTCGGACCAGGCCATATCCAGATCAGATGGAGGACCTGAGCCTAGTCATGACCACAACACATGATGTAGTC
>CM070830.1:41001315-41011315 GCA_036326025.1 Chrosomus eos | reverse complement strand
AAAATCGGAAACAACTACCCCCCCCCCCCCCCCCCCCCCCCAGCCTTAATAACTTAGGAAAGGATGTCTCTTTCATTTCATTCTCTTCTATTATTGTTAGAATATTATATTGAGATATTGTGAAGATGTGCAGCTTCATTAGATGAACGACTCACACAAATCATGTTCGTTTGTGGTTCAATAAACCAGTGAGTCACTGAGTGAATTGACTCACCGAATCGCTGTGAAGCGAACGAACCGTCGCTGACGCCATCGGCTGCTTTCTTCTTCTTCTCACTTTTTCTGTGTGCAGGTTTCACTGTGAACGAGATACAAGCAGAAGAAGCTTGATCTGTATGCAGTTTCAGAATCAGGCACACAGAAAACAAAAGAACAGAAGAACATCAGAAGAACAGAAGAAGAACAGAAGAACATCAGAAGAACAGAAGAACATCAGAAGAACAGAAGAAGAACAGAAGAACATCAGAAGAACAGAAGAAGAACAGAAGAAGAGAAGAATAGAAGAACATCAGAAGAACAGAAGAACAGAAGAAGAACAGAAGAAGAACAGAAGAAGAGAAGAATAGAAGAACATCAGAGAAAAGAAGAACATCAGAAGAACAGAAGAACATCAGAAGAACAGAAGAACAGAAGAACAGAAGAATATCAGAAGATCAGAAGATCAGAAGTCAGAAAACAGAAGAACAGAAGAATATCAGAAGAACATCAGAAGAACAGAAGAACAGAAGAAAATCAGAAGAACAGAAGAATATCAAAAGAACATCATAATAACAGAAGAACAGAAGAAAATCAGAAGAACAGAATAACAGAAGAAGAGAAGAAAATCAGAAGAACAGAAGAATATCAGAAGCACATCAGAAGAACAGAAGAAGAGAAGAAAATTAGAAGAACAGAAGAATATCAAAAGAACATCAGAAGTACAGAATAACAGAAGAACAGAAGAAGAACATCAGAAGAACAGAAGAATATCAGAAGAACATCAGAAGAACATCAGAAGAAAATCAAAAGAACATCAGAAGAACAGAAGAATATCAGAAGAACAGAAGAATATCAGAATATCAGAATATCAGAAGAACAGAAGAATATCAAAAGCACATCAGAAGAACAGAATAACAGAAGAAGAGAAGAAAATCAGAAGAACAGAAGAATATCAAAAGAACATAAGAAGTACAGAAGAACAGAAGAACAGAAGAACATCAGAAGAACAGAAGAATATCAGAAGAACAGAACAACAGAATAACAGAAGAACAGAAAAACAGAAGAACAGAAGAACATCAGAAGAACAGAAGAACAGAAGAACATCAGAAGAACAGAAGAACAGAAGGACATCAGAAGAACAGAAGAAGAACATCAGAACATCAGAACATCAGAACATCAGAAGAACATCAGAAGAACAGAAGAACATCAGAACATCAGAACACCAGAAGAACAGAAGAATATCAGAAGAACATCAGAAGACATCAGAATACAGAAGAATATCAGAAGAATATCAGAAGAACATCAGAAGAACATCAGAATAAAGAAGAACAGAAGAACAGAAGAACATCAGAATAACGAATAACAGAATACGAATAACAGAAGAACAGAAGAAGAATCAGAAGAACAGAAGAACATCAGAATAACAGAAGAACAGAAGAACATCAGAAGAACATCAGAAACAGAAGAATGAAGAACATCAGAAGAACACAGAAGAACAGAATAACAGAAGACAGAAGAACAGAAGAACAGAAGAAGAACATCAGAAGAACAGAAGAACATCAGAAAACAGAAGAACATCAGAAGAAATAGAATAACAGAAGACAGAAGAACATCAGAAGAACATCAGAAGAACAGAAGAAACAGAAGAACAGAAGAAATAGAAAGAAACAGAAGAATATCAGAGAAAGAAGAACATCAGAAGAACATCAGAAGAACAGAATAACAGAAGAATATCAGAAGAACATCAGAAGAACATCAGAAAACAGAATAACAGAAGAACAGAAGAACATCAGAATAACAGAATAACAGAAGAACAGAAGAACAGAATGAAGAACATCAGAAGAACAGAAGAACATCAGAATAACAGAAGAACAGAAACAGAAGAACAGAAGAACATCAGAAAACAGATAGAACGAAGAACACAGAAGAACATCAGAAGAACATCAAAGAACAGAAATACAGAAGAACGAATAAGAATAACAGAAGAACAGAAGAAAAGAAGAACAGAAAGAACATCAGAAGAACAAGAAGAAACATCAGAAGTAACAGAAGAACAGAAGAACAGAAAGAACATCGAAGAACAGAAGAAACAGAAGACATCAGAAGAAATACAGAAAAGAAACAGAGAACATCAGAAGAACAGAAGAAGAAACAGAAAGAACATCAGAAGAACAGAAGAATATCAGAAGAACAGAAGAATATCAGAAAAAAGAAGAACATCAGAAGAAAATCAGAAAAACAGAAGAACAGAAGAACAGAAGAACATCAGAAGAACAGAAGAACATCAGAAGAACACAGAAGAACATCAGAAGAAAGAAGAACATCAGAAGAGAACAGAAGATAAAGAAGAACAGAAGAATATCAAAAAGACATCAGAAGAAACAGAATAAAAAGAAGAAGAACATCAGAAGAACACGAAGAACAGAAGAACATCAGAAGAACATCAGAAGAACATCAGAACATCAGAAACATCAGAAGAACAAAAGAACAGAAGAACATCAGAAGAAAGAACAGAAGAACATCAGAAGAACGGAAGAAGAACATCAGAAGAAAAGAAGAACATCAGAAGAACATCAGAAGAAAAGAAGAACATCAGAAGAACAGAAGAGACTGAAGAACATCAGAAGAACAGAAGAACTGAAGAACATCAGAAAGAACAGAAACAGAAATAGAAGAACTGAAGAACTGAAGAAGAACAGAAAACTGAAGAATTGAAGAACTGAAGAACATCAGAAGAACATCAGAAGAACAGAAGAACATCAGAAGAAACAGAAGAACTGAAGAAACAGAAGAAGAACATCAGAAGAACAGAAGAACATCAGAAGAACAGAAGAAACTGAAGAACGAAGAAGAACAGAAGAAGAACAGAAGAAGAACAGAAGAAGAACAGAAGAAGAACAGAAGAAGAAAGAAACATCAGAAAGAACAGAAAACTAAAGAACTGAAGAACATCAGAAGAACAGAAGAACTGAAGAACATCAGAAGAACAGAAGAAAAGAGAACTGAAAACAGAAGAAACAGAAGAAACTGAAAAACATCAGAAGAACAGAAAACTGAAGAACATCAGAAGAACAGAAGAACAGAAGAACAGAAGAACTGAAGAACATCAGAAGAACAGAAAACTGAAGAACTGAAGAACAGAAGAATCAGAAGAACATCAGAAGAAACAGAAGAAGAACAGAAGAACAGAAGAATATCAAAAGAACATCATAAAACAGAAGAACAGAAGAACAGAAGAAAATCAGAAGAACATCAGAAGAACAGAAGACAAGAAGAACAGAAGAATATCAAAAGAAACATCATAATAACAGAAGAACAGAAGAACGAAGAAAAATCAGAAGAACAGAATAAAAGAAGAGAAGAAAATCAGAAGAACAGAAGAATATCAGAAGCACATCAGAAGAACAAGAAGAGAGAAGAAATTAGAAGAACAGAAGAATATCAAAAGAACATCAGAAGTACAGAATAACAGAAGAACAGAAGAAGAACATCAGAAGAACAGAAGAATATCAGAAGAACATCAGAAGAACATCAGAAGAAAATCAAAAGAACATCAGAAGAACAGAAGAATATCAGAAGAACAGAAGAATATCAGAATATCAGAAGAACAGAAGAATATCAGAAGCACATCAGAAGAACAGAATAACAGAAGAAGAGAAGAAAATCAGAAGAACAGAAGAATATCAAAAGAACATAAGAAGTACAGAAGAACAGAAGAACAGAAGAAGAACATCAGAAGAACAGAAGAATATCAGAAGAACAGAACAACAGAATAACAGAAGAACAGAAAAACAGAAGAACAGAAGAACATCAGAAGAACAGAAGAACAGAAGAACAGAAGAACATTAGAAGAACAGAAGAACAGAAGGACATCAGAAGAACAGAAGAAGAAACATCAGAACATCAGAACATCAGAAGAACATCAGAAGAACAGAAGAACATCAGAACATCAGAACACCAGAAGAACAGAAGAATATCAGAAGAACATCAGAAGAACATCAGAATAACAGAAGAATATCAGAAGAATATCAGAAGAACATCAGAAGAACATCAGAATAACAGAAGAACAGAAGAACATCAGAATAACAGAATAACAGAATAACAGAATAACAGAATAACAGAAGAAGAACATCAGAAGAACAGAAGAACATCAGAATAACAGAAGAACAGAAGAACATCAGAAGAACATCAGAATAACAGAAGAACTGAAGAACATCAGAAGAACAGAAGAACAGAAGAACAGAAGAACAGAAGAAGAACATCAGAAGAACAGAAGAACATCAGAATAACAGAAGAACATCAGAAGAACATCAGAATAACAGAAGAACAGAAGAACATCAGAAGAACAGAAGAACACCAGAAGAACAGAAGAATATCAGAAGAACAGAAGAATATCAGAAGAACAGAAGAACATCAGAAGAACATCAGAAGAACAGAATAACAGAAGAATATCAGAAGAACATCAGAAGAACATCAGAATAACAGAATAACAGAATAACAGAATAACAGAAGAACAGAAGAACATCAGAATAACAGAAGAACAGAAGAACAGAAGAACAGAAGAACAGAAGAACAGATGAAGAACATCAGAAGAACAGAAGAACATCAGAATAACAGAAGAACAGAAGAACAGAAGAACATCAGAATAACAGAAGAACTGAAGAACATCAGAAGAACATCAGAAGAACATCAGAATAACAGAATAACAGAATAACAGAAGAACAGAAGAACAGAAGAAGAACATCAGAAGAACAGAAGAACATCAGAATAACAGAAGAACAGAAGAACAGAAGAACAGAAGAACATCAGAAGAACAGAAGAACAGAAGATCATCAGAAGAACATCAGAAGAACATCAGAAGAACAGAAGAACATCAGAATAACAGAAGAACAGAAGAACAGAAGAACATCAGAAGAACAGAAGAACAGAAGATCATCAGAAGAACATCAGAAGAACAGAGAACATCAGAAGAACAGAAGAAGAACAGAAGAACATCAGAAGAACAGAAGAATATCAGAAGAACAGAAGAATATCAGAAGAACAGAAGAATATCAGAATAAAAGAAGAACATCAGAAGAACATCAGAACAACAGAAGAACAGAACGGGAACAGAAGAACATCAGAAGAACAGAAGAACAGAAGAACATCAGAAGAACATCAGAAGAACATCAGAACATCAGAAGAACATCAGAAGAACAGAAGAACATCAGAAGAACAGAAGAATATAAGAAGAACAGAAGAATATCAAAAGAACATCAGAAGAACAGAATAAAAGAAGAAGAACATCAGAAGAACAGAAGAACATCAGAAGAACAGAAGAACAGAAGAACATCAGAAGAACATCAGAACATCAGAACATCAGAAGAACATCAGAAGAACAGAAGAACATCAGAAGAAGAACAGAAGAACATCAGAAGAACATCAGAAGAACAGAAGAACATCAGAAGAAAAGAAGAACATCAGAAGAACATCAGAAGAAAAGAAGAACATCAGAAGAACAGAAGAACTGAAGAACATCAGAAGAACAGAAGAACTGAAGAACATCAGAAGAACAGAAAACTGAAGAACTGAAGAACTGAAGAACTGAAGAACTGAAGAAGAACAGAAAACTGAAGAATTGAAGAACTGAAGAACATCAGAAGAACATCAGAAGAACAGAAGAACAGAAGAACATCAGAAGAACAGAAGAACTGAAGAACAGAAGAAGAACAGAAGAAGAACAGAAGAAGAACTGAAGAACATCAGAAGAACAGAATATCTAAAGAACTGAAGAACATCAGAAGAACAGAAGAACTGAAGAACATCAGAAGAACAGAAGAACAGAAGAACTGAAGAACAGAAGAAGAACAGAAGAACTGAAGAACATCAGAAGAACAGAAAACTGAAGAACATCAGAAGAACAGAAGAACAGAAGAAACTGAAGAACATCAGAAGAACAGAAAACTGAAGAACTGAAGAACTGAAGAACATCAGAAGAACAGAAGAACTGAAGAACATCAGAAGAACAGAAGAAGAACAGAAGAACTGAAGAACATCAGAAGAACAGAAGAACAGAAGAACTGAAGAACATCAGAAGAACAGAAGAAGAACAGAAGAACTGAAGAACATCAGAAGAACAGAAAACTGAAGAACACGACACGAGAGTCTTTCTTTCTTTCTTAATAATTGACAGCGAGTCTTTCTTTCTTAATAATCGACACGAGTCTTTCTGTCTTTCTTAATAATCGACAGCGAGTCTTCCTTTCTTTCTTAATGATCGACTCGAGAGTCTTTCTTTCTTTCTTAATAATTGACAGCGAGTTTTTCTTTCTTTCTTAATAATCGACACGAGAGTCTTTCTGTCTTTCTTAATAATCAACACGAGTCTTCCTTTTTTTTCTTAATAATCGACTCGAGAGTCTTTCTTTCTTTCTTAATAATTATCTGTATGCGAGGCAATTTGATGCATTTCTTTATTACAGTAGTACATATTACATAGTGCAACAGTAGATGTGATGTCAAAGCACAGAGTACAGCACAAGTTACTGTACAGAGCAGTCTTACTGTAAGTACACCTACCTGTTTTCCTCCCTGAAAGTTCTGATGATGGAGGCGACGGTGAAGCGACTCAAATTAGGCTGTACTCGTTGCCCAGCCTCCCTCATAGTCATGCCATGGACAATGACATGATCAACTAAAGTGGCTCTAATTTCATCCGAGACTGCTTGTCTCCATGCCCTTCCTCCTCCTCCTCCTCTCCACCACCACCTTCACCTCCACCTCCACCTCGTCTACCTCGTCCTTCACCACGTCCTCCTCTTCCTCTTCTTCCTCCTCCTCTCCCTCCTCCTTCACCACATCCTCTTCCGCTCCCTCCTCGACCTCTTCCTTCATTTCTTTGTGGATCCATTGTTCCAAAACTCAAATGAACTGACTCTGGCACTTTTATGTATCTTGAAAGTTCTGATTGATGTGTGTTAAATTGTGACTCTTAGTGTTTTCACCTGGGTAATTGTGTGCTATTTAAGCTGAAACTATGCTGACTTGAGTGAACAATATTGAATGCTAGTGCTTTCTAAATGACCACATGGTCTAGGCAATGAAATATTAAGGGATTTGTGTGTAGAGTTTTGCAGTGACAGTTCAACAATTCTGACTCATGTGTCAAAACAGGGAATAGTGTTTATAGTTTAGTGAAATGGGTGTGCTTTTTGATAAATGGCATTATGGTTTTGAAATTTTAGTTCAAAAGCCTGGTTATAGTGTTTAAGCAATTGAGAAAAACTGTAATAATCGACACGAGTCTTCCTTTCTTTCTTAATAATCGACAGCAAGTCTTTCTGTCTTTCTTAATAATCGACAGCGAGTCTTTCTATCTTTCTTAATAATCGACACGAGTCTTCCTTTCTTTCTTAATAATTGACAGCGAGTCTTCCTTTCTTTCTTAATAATCGACAGCGAGTCTTCCTTTCTTTCTTAATAATTGACAGCGAGTCTTTTTGTCTTTCTTAATAATCGACACGAGTCTTCCTTTCTTTCTTAATAATCGACAGCGAGTCTTTGTCTTTCTTAATAATCGACAGCGAGTCTTTCTGTCTTTCTTAATAATTGACAGCGAGTCTTTCTGTCTTTCTTAAAATCGACACGAGTCTTCCTTTCTTTCTTAATAATCGACAGCGAGTCTTTCACAGCGAGTCTTTCTGTCTTTCTTAATAATCGACAGCGAGTCTTTCTGTCTTTCTTAATAATCGACAGCGAGTCTTTCTGTCTTTCTTAATAATCGACAGCGAGTCTTTCTGTCTTTCTTAATAATCGACACGAGTCTTCCTTTCTTTCTTAATAATTGACAGCGAGTCTTCCTTTCTTTCTTAATAATCGACACGAGTCTTCCTTTCTTAATAATTGACAGCGAGTCTTTCTGTCTTTCTTAATAATCGACAGCGAGTCTTCCTTTCTTTCTTAATAATCGACAGCGAGTCTTCCTTTCTTTCTTAATAATCGACACGAGTCTTCCTTTCTTTCTTAATAATCGACAGCGAGTCTTCCTTTCTTTCTTAATAATCGACACGAGTCTTCCTTTCTTAATAATTGACAGCGAGTCTTTCTGTCTTTCTTAATAATCGACACGAGTCTTCCTTTCTTAATAATTGACAGCGAGTCTTTCTGTCTTTCTTAATAATCGACACGAGTCTTCCTTTCTTTCTTAATAATCGACAGCGAGTCTTTCTGTCTTTCTTAATAATCGACAGCGAGTCTTTCTGTCTTTCTTAATAATCGACACAAGTCTTCCTTTCTTTCTTAATAATCGACAGCGAGTCTTTCTGTCTTTCTTAATAATCGACAGCGAGTCTTTCTGTCTTTCTTAATAATTGACAGCGAGTCTTTCTGTCTTTCTTAATAATCGACACGAGTCTTCCTTTCTTAATAATTGACAGCGAGTCTTTCTGTCTTTCTTAATAATCGACACTAGTCTTCCTTTCTTAATAATTGACAGCGAGTCTTTCTGTCTTTCTTAATAATCGACACGAGTCTTCCTTTCTTTCTTAATAATCGACAGCGAGTCTTTCTGTCTTTCTTAATAATCGACAGCGAGTCTCTTCTGTCTTTCTTAATAATCGACACGAGTCTTCCTTTCTTTCTTAATAATCGACAGCGAGTCTTTCTGTCTTTCTTAATAATCGACAGCGAGTCTTTCTGTCTTTCTTAATAATTGACAGCGAGTCTTTCTGTCTTTCTTAATAATCGACACGAGTCTTCCTTTCTTAATAATTGACAGCGAGTCTTTCTGTCTTTCTTAATAATCGACACTAGTCTTCCTTTCTTTCTTAATAATCGACAGCGAGTCTTTCTGTCTTTCTTAATAATCGACAGCGAGTCTTCCTTTCTTTCTTAATAATCGACACGAGTCTTCCATTCTTTCTTAATAATCGACAGCGAGTCTTTCTGTCTTTCTTAATAATCGACAGCGAGTCTTTCTGTCTTTCTTAATAATCGACAAGAGTCTTCCTTTCTTTCTTAATAATTGACAGCGAGTCTTCCTTTCTTTCTTAATAATCGACAGCGAGTCTTTCTGTCTTTCTTAATAATCGACACGAGTCTTCCTTTCTTTCTTAATAATCGACAGCGAGTCTTTGTCTTAATAATCGACACGAGTCTTCCTTTCTTTCTTAATAATCGACAGCGAGTCTTTGTCTTTCTTAATAATCGACAGCGAGTCTTCCTTTCTTTCTTAATAATTGACAGCGAGTCTTTCTGTCTGTCTTAATAATCGACACGAGAGTCTTTCTGTCTTTCTTAAAAATCGACACGAGTCTTCCTTTCTTTCTTAATAATCGACAGCGAGTCAAACACGATCTCAGCGGATCAGAGACTCATGACTGATCACAGATTCATCTTCTTCAAACTAATCAATCGTTACTCGCATCGTCTACATTTTCACTTCAATGACAGTCCATTTGAAACCATATTTGAATATCATTTTGATGCGTGTTCAAACTGTGCTGTTGCACACGTGAGGATTAATGATCATCACTCTTTAGCAGTCATTAATCAGTTTCTTCATAGAACTGCCATGAATGCATTCTGATACACTGCAAAAATAAAGCACTACTTCTTGTTTTTCAACACAAATATTCTTAAACCAAGATGCATTTACTTCATATTTGGCAATATTATTGATCTGACACCAGCTGATGATGACATCACTGTTTTCTCCACAGCTGCTTTACAGATGAAATGAACAGTTTGCATCATTGATTCTGTTATTCTCCTGTTTAATTCTGAATGTGCCCTGAAATTATCTGTACTGTATAAAGCGCTGTAG
>CM070830.1:40988815-40996315 GCA_036326025.1 Chrosomus eos | reverse complement strand
CATCATCCCAGCTCAGGGTCGGGAGATGTTCATCACTCGCCAGCTTCAGGGTCAGGAGACGCTCATCATCTCCAGCTCAGGGTCAGGAGACGTTCATCATCGCCAGCTCAGGGTCAGGAGACGTTCATCATCCCAGCTCAGGGTCAGAGACGTTCATCATCTCCAGCTCAGGGTCAGGAGATCGTTCATCAACCAGCTCAGGGTCAGGAGACTCAGGGTCAGGGCAGACGTTCATCATCCCAGCTCAGGTCAGGAGATGCTTCATCATCCCAGCTCAGGGTCAGGAGACGTTCATCATCGCCAGCTCAGGTCAGGAGACGTTCATCATCACCAGCTCAGGGTCAGAGACGTTCATCATCTCCAGCTCAGGGTCAGGAGACGTTCATCATCGCCAGCTCAGGGTCAGGAGACGTTCATCATCTCCAGCTCAGGTCAGAGAGTGTTCATCATCACCAGCTCAGGGTCAGGAGACTCAGGGTCAGGAGACGTTCATCATCTCCAGCTCAGGGTCAGGAGACGTTCATCATCCCAGCTCAGGGTCAGGAGACGCTCATCATCGCCGCTCAGGGTCAGGAGACGTTCATCATCACCAGCTCAGGGTCAGGAGACGCTCATCATCGCCGGCTCAGGGTCAGGAGAGCTCATCATCGCCGCTCAGGGTCAGGAGACGTTCATCATCGCCAGCTCAGGGTCAGGAGACGTTCATATCGCCAGCTCAGGGTCAGAGACGTTCATCATCACCAGCTCAGGGTCAGAGACGTTCATCATCGCCAGCTCAGGGTCAGGAGACGTTCATCATCGCCAGCTCAGGGTCAGGAGACGTCATCATCGCCAGCTCAGGGTCAGGAGACGTCTCATCGCCAGCTCAGGGTCAGGAGACGTTCATCATCTCCAGCTCAGGGTCAGGAGACGTTCATCATCCCAGCTCATGGGTCAGGAGACGTTCATCATCTCCAGCTCAGGGTCAGGAGACGCTCATCATCGCCAGCTCAGGGTCAGGAGACGTTCATCATCGCCAGCTCAGGGTCAGGAGACGTTCATCATCTCCAGCTCAGGGTCAGGAGACGTTCATCATCGCCAGCTCAGGGTCAGGAGACGTTCATCATCGCCAGCTCAGGGTCAGGAGATGTTCATCATCGCCAGCTCAGGGTCAGGAGACGTTCATCATCGCCAGCTCAGGGTCAGAGACGTTCATCATCACCAGCTCAGGGTCAGGAGACGTTCATCATCTCCAGCTCAGGGTCAGGAGACGTTCATCATCTCCAGCTCAGGGTCAGGAGATGCTCATCATCCCAGCTCAGGGTCAGGAGACGTTCATCATCACCAGCTCAGGGTCAGAGACGTTCATCATCTCCAGCTCAGGGTCAGGAGACGTCTTCATCACCAGCTCAGGGTCAGGAGACGTTCATCATCTCCAGCTCTGGGTCAGGAGACGCTCATCATCACCAGCTCAGGTCAGGCGTCAGCACACATCGGTTCATCATCTCCTGCTCAGGGTCAGGAGACGTTCATCATCTCCAGCTCAGGGTCAGAGACGTTCATCATCACCAGCTCAGGGTCAGGAGACGTTCATCATCGCCAGCTCAGGGTCAGAGACGTTCATCATCTCCAGCTCAGGGTCAGGAGACGTTCATCATCTCCAGCTCAGGGTCAGGAGACGCTCATCATCGCCAGCTCAGGGTCAGAGACGTTCATCATCGCCAGCTCAGGGTCAGGAGACGTTCATCATCGCCAGCTCAGGGTCAGGAGACGCTCATCATCGCCGGCTCAGGGTCAGGAGACGCTCATCATCGCCAGCTCAGGGTCAGGGATGTTATCATCACCAGCTCAGGGTCAGGAGACGTTCATCATCGCCAGCTCAGGGTCAGAGACGCTTCATCATCACCAGCTCAGGGTCAGGAGACGTTCATCATCGCCAGCTCAGGGTCAGGAGACGTTCATCATCGCCAGCTCAGGGTCAGGAGACGTTCATCATCACCAGCTCAGGGTCAGGAGACGTTCATCATCGCCAGCTCAGGGTCAGGAGAACGTTCATCATCTCCCAGCTCAGGGTCAGAGACGCTCATCATCGCCACTCAGGGTCAGGAGACGTTCATCATCGCCAGCTCAGGGTCAGGAGACGTTCATCATCCAGCTCAGGGTCAGAGACGCCAGCTCAGGGTCAGGAACGTTCATCATCGCCAGCTCAGGGTCAGGAGATGTTCATCATCGCCAGCTCAGGGTCAGGAGACGTTCATCATCGCCAGCTCAGGGTCAGGAGATGTTCATCATCGCCAGCTCAGGGTCAGGAGACGTTCATCATCGCCAGCTCAGGTCAGGAGATGTTCATCATGCCAGCTCAGGGTCAGGAGACGTCATCATCGCCAGCTCAGGGTCAGGAGACGTTCATCATCCCAGCTCAGGGTCAGAGAGAACGTTCATCATCCAGCTCAGGGTCAGAGACCAGCTTCAAGTTTCATCTCTCCAGCTCAGGGTCAGGAGATGTCATCATCATCACCAGCTCAGGGTCAGAGACGCCAGCTCAGGGTCAGAGACGTTCATCATCTCCAGCTCAGGGTCAGGAGATGTTCATCATCTCCAGCTCAGGGTCAGGAGACGTTCATCATCACCAGCTCAGGGTCAGAGACGCCAGCTCAGGGTCAGGGGATGTTCATCATCGCCAGCTCAGGATCAGGGGACGCTCATCATCACCGGCTCAGGGTCAGAGACGCCAGCTCAGGGTCAGGAGACGTTCATCATCGCCAGCTCAGGGTCAGGAGACGTTCTCAGGGTCAGGAGACGTTCATCATCGCCAGCTCAGGGTCAGGAGACGTTTAGCTCAGGGTCAGGAGACGCTTCTGTAAGCCTGCGCTTTTCCCCGGGAAGGTTTCCCACAATCCCCTGCAAACTCACGTTCTGCCCTACAAGTACACAACAAACAAACTGAAACAAAGAAAAGCAGTGTAAATGAAGCATGTCTGACGCAGAACTCAGACTGAACGTGTGGTTACTGTGCTTTACCTCGCCTGAAGCGCTCGCTGTTCCACACGACACAACCTCTGACCTCTGAAGACACAAAGACACGACCTCTGACATCTGAAGACACAACGACACGACCTCTGAAGACACAACGACACAATTTCTGACGACACAACGACACGACCTCTGAAAACACAACAACACGACCTCTGAAGACACAACGACACGACCTCTGACCTCTGAAGACACAACGACATGACCTCTGACGACACGACCTCTGAAGACACAACGACACAACCTCTGACCTCTGAAGACACAACGACACAACTCTGACCTCTGAAGACACAACGACACGACCTCTGAAAACACAACGACACAACCTCTGACCTCTAAAGACACAACGACACGACCTCTGACGACACAACGACACGACCTCTGAAGACACAACGACACAACCTCTGACCTCTGAAGACACAACGACACGACCTCTGAAGACACAACGACACGACCTCTGAAAACACAACGCCACAACCTCTGACCTCTAAAGACACAACGACACGACCTCTGACGACACAACGACACAACCTCTGAAGACACAACGACACAACCTCTGACCTCTGACGACACAACGACACGACCTCTGAAGACACAACAACACAACCTCTGATCTCTGAAGACACCACAACACGACCTCTGAAGGCCCAACAACACAACCTATGACCTCTGAAGACACAACAACACGACCTCTGAAGACACAACAACACGACCTCTGAAGACAAAACGACACGACCTATGACCTCTGAAGACACAACGACACGACCTCTGACGGCACATTGACACGACCTCTGACGACACAACGACACGACCTATGACCTCTGAAGACACAACGACACGACCTCTGAAAACACAACGACACAACCTCTGACCTCTGAAGACACAACGACACGACCTCTGACGACACAACGACACGACCTCTGAAGACACAACGACACAACCTCTGAAGACACCACAACACGACCTCTGAAGGCCCAACAACACAACCTATGACCTCTGAAGACACAACAACACGACCTCTGAAGACACAACGACACGACCTCTGAAGACACAACGACACGACCTATGACCTCTGAAGACACAACGACACAACCTCTGACGGCACATTGACACGACCTCTGACGACACAACGACACGACCTATGACCTCTGAAGACACAACGACACGACCTCTGACGGCACAACGACACAACCTTTGACCGCTGAAGACACTACGACACGACCTTTGACCTCTTAAGACAGACCGGCACGACATCTGACGGCACAACGACACCTTTGACCTCTGAAGACACAATGACATGACCTATGACCTCTGAAGACACAATGACACGACCTCTGAAGCACAACGATGCACCTCATCACTGCTGTCAGTCATTCAGCACTGAATCGTGGCTTCTGCAGAAGAGAGATAGACATGGCAAGACTTTGTTAGATGTGAGTTATAGACTCAGAGTAACACAAAGCAGATGATCAGAATGAGGCCAGATCCAGCAGACATACACACACACACAAACACACACACACACACACACACACACACACACACACACACATACACACACACACACACACACACACACACACAGACGGATCTGCGCAAACACAGAGACACACACACAGACGGATCTGCGCAGACACAGAGACACACAAACAGACGGATCTGCACAGAGACACACACACAGACGGATCTGCGCAGACACACACACACACACACACACACACACACACACACAGACGGATCTGAGCAGACACAGAGACACACACAGACGGATCTGAGCAGACACAGAGACACACAGACGGATCTGCGCAGACACAGAGACACACAGACGGATCTGCGCAGACACACACACACACACACACACACACACAGACGGATCTGAGCAGACACAGAGACACACAGACGGATCTGCGCAGACACAGAGACACACAGACGGATCTGCGCAGACACAGAGACACACAGACGGATCTGCGCAGACACAGAGACACACAGACGGATCAGCGCAGACACAGAGACACACACAGACGGATCTGCGCAGACACAGAGACACACAGACGGATCTGCGCAGACACAGAGACAAACACACAGATGGATCTGCGCAGACACAGAGACACACACAGACGGATCTGCGCAGACACAGAGACACACAGACGGATCTGTGCAGACACAGAGACAAACAGACAGATCTGCGCAGACACAGAGACACACACAGGCGGATCTGCGCAGACACAGAGACACACACACAGACGGATCTGCGCAGACACAGAGACACACACAGACGGATCTGCGCAGACACAGAGACACACACAGACGGATCTGCGCAGACACAGAGACACACAGACAGATCTGCGCAGACACAGAGACACACACAGACGGATCTGCGCAGACACAGAGACACACAGACGTATCTGCGCAGACACAGAGACACACAGATGGATCTGCGCAGACACAGAAACACACAGACGGATCTGCGCAGACACAGAGACACACACAGACGGATCTGCGCAGACACAGAGACACACAGACGGATCTGCGCAGACACAGAGACACACACAGACGGATCTGCGCAGACACAGAGACACACAGACGTATCTGCGCAGAACAGAGACACACAGATGGATCTGCGCAGACACAGAGACACACAGACGGATCTGTGCAGACACAGAGACAAACAGATAGATCTGCGCAGACACAGAGACACACACAGACGGATCTGCGCAGACACAGAGACACACACACAGACGGATCTGCGCAGACACAGAGACACACACAGATGGATCTGCGCAGACACAGAGACACACAGACGGATCTGCACAGACACAGAGACCACAACGAGGAGAACGAGACAGAGTCTGCGCAGACACAGAGGAGGGAGACACAGAACACAGACGGGATCTGCGCAGACACAGAGACACACAGAGGATCTGGCAGACACAGAGACACACAGACGGATCTGCGCAGACACAGAGACACACAGACGGATCTGCGCAGACACAGAGACACACAGACGGATCTGCGCAGACACAGAGACACACAGACGATCTGCGCAGACACAGAGACACACAGAGGATCTGCGCAGACACAGAGACACAGACGGATCTGCGCAGACACAGAGACACACAGACGGATCTGTGCAGACACAGAGACAAACAGATAGATCTGCGCAGACACAGAGACACACACAGACGGATCTGCGCAGACACAGAGACACACACACAGACGGATCTGCGCAGACACAGAGACACACAGACGGATCTGCGCAGACACAGAGACAAACAGACGGATCTGCGCAGACACAGAGACACACACACAGACGGATCTGCGCAGACACAGAGACACACAGAGGATCTGCGCAGACACAGAGACACACACACAGACGGATCTGCGCAGACACAGAGACACACAGACGGATCTGCGCAGACACAGAGACACACAGACGGATCTGCGCAGACACAGAGACACACAGACGGATCTGCGCAGACACAGAGACACACAGACGGATCTGCGCAGACACAGAGACACACAGACGGATCTGCGCAGACACAGAGACACACACAGACGGATCTGCGCAGACACAGAGACACACAGACGGATCTGCGCAGACACAGAGACACACAGACGTATCTGCGCAGACACAGAGACACACAGACGGATCTGCGCAGACACAGAGACACACAGACGGATCTGCGCAGACACAGAGACACACAGACGGATCTGCGCAGACACAGAGACACACAGACGGATCTGCGCAGACACAGAGACACACAGACGGATCTGCGCAGACACAGAGACACACAGACGGATCTGAAGGCGATTTTGTGTGTTATTAAATAGCAGATAACTTTTTACCCTGTTTCGCTGGATCACAGAAGTTTGTTCATATTTTTCTTCAAGACTAGCCATTACTTCAGGTCAGTTGCGTAAAAACTAATATTTAAGATTTGATTATTATGACAACTAAAGGAAGCCTGATTATGGTCTGGTTGGTCAGACTAGTTTATCCAGTAATGGTTGCGTTTATGCAACCGTTTCCATGACAACAGAACAACAACAAAAACTTAAGGAATCCTCGGAAACACTCAACAGGAACGCTTTCTGCTTCCCAGAACAATCTGAGAATGATATTTTACGGTTGTAAAAACTCAAACCTAAAAAGAAAGGCTTTTCGTTGTTTCCCAGGATATATCCACTCGGGAGCGAGCGCACAGTAAATCAGAGCGGACACAAACCCACGCTCGCAATAACACAACGTCTCCGTCAGGCCAAGATAATAAAACAGAGCGTTTGTTACCCAGAGGCCTCAGCGTTTGAGCGTGAGCTGCTGCGACCATCAAACACCACAAACCTCCACAACATATTTATGATTCTTCATAAAAGCACAGGAGCCGTTCTGATGAGATCTGAGTTTCCCACAGGAAGAGCGAATCCCGATCTGACAGCGAATCCAGATCTTTGAGAGACTCTTTATTCAAAAGCAGATGTGTGTGTGTG
>CM070830.1:40956315-40986315 GCA_036326025.1 Chrosomus eos | reverse complement strand
CACTCCTAACCCAACCCAACCCGACAGAACACTCCTAACCCAACCCCTAACCCGACAGAACACTCCTAACCCAACCCCTAACCCGACAGAACACTCCTAACCCGACCCCAAACCTGCCCATCACATAAAACTTACTGCATTTTTACTTAAAAAAAAAACAAAACAAAACTGATTTTGTATTATAATAATAATAATAATAATAATAAAAGTATGATTTATAAGCTTGTTTCCTCATGAGAACCTTAATTTAGGCCCACAGTGACACGAGTCCCGAGTCTGTGTGCATTCAGGTTGAAGTTTCTACCGGGATAGAAAAACATAAACACACACACACACACACACACACACACACACACACACACACACACACACACACACACACACACACAGTTTTTACAGGGAAAGGGAATGTAATTACAGTAAAGCGTCACACATTCACTGAACCCGGCTCGAGCGCACGGATGATCTGGTATATAGATTGAGATCGGATTAATTAAACTCGTGATCTGTGACACTGATTCATAACTTCACACAGAGTCACACCAACTCTCATATCAGTCTCTTTATCGATGATTCACTCACGTCACACCCGCGGATTCCTGAGGAGACGTCATCACTCGCGGAGGGGGAGGAGCCACAGCTCACCTGTCAATCATGACAACATTTACATGTACGCATCATTATTAAAGGGTACCTATCATGGAATTTTGAAAATTACCTTTCATGTAGTGTGTAACATAGATCTAAGTGAACAAAAACATCCTGCAAAGTTTTAAATATGAAAGTTTACCGTATACAAAGTAAGAGTCGACTCTGAGTCGCTGATATGAATCGATAGACGAACGATGCTTTCTCTCTAGCTTTCGTACGTCACTTGTACAAGTTATTTGAATTCGACACGCCCACTCATTGCGCGCGCCGAGCAGAGAGAAACCTGACAACAACATGTCGACGAGACTCTGTTCTGAAGTGCGAATCAAAAGCAAACTTTTTTTTTCACTGCCCAGTGACAAGCATGTGAAGACTCAGTGGCTAGAGTTTATATTTACAACTATACCACACAAGTATAGCCACCTTGAGCTGTGTTCGCGTTATTTTAATGAGGATCGCTTCACAAACACAAATGCTTTCAAGTGTGGATTCGCGAGTCGGCTGATACTGAAGGAACGTTCAATACCAAGTTTATTTGGATCAGCTTCCTCCTCCGAATCACAACCTGTAAGTACTATTAATAATTGTTGCTTTTATGTGGTGTGGTGTGTGTGTGTGTGTGTGTGTGTGTGTGTGTGTGTGTGTGTGTGTGTGTGTGTGTGTGTGTGTGTGTGTGTGTGTGTGTGTGTGTGTGTGTGTGTGTGTGTGTGTGTGTGTGTGTGCGTGTGTGTTTGTGTGAGAGAGTGAGAGTTACGCTCAGCAGCTTCTGGTCTCCAATGTCATTTTTTTTTGTTTTTTGAAATATGTGAAATTATGTGAAGCGTATTGTAGTACTGCAGTGCTTTATCAATATGTTTAAGCTTTGGGCTAACGCAAAATATAACTGACTGGGTCATCTGACCAATCACCGCCGATTAGCGTCACGCAAAGGAGGGGTTTGGAGAAATGAGTCGTCAAACAAATCATTAGTGAGTCGGTGAGCAAATCAGGTAAAAATAAATGCATATTATAAGACAACAAAAGTGTTTTTTGTCATTGCATGCTTGTAAAACTGTTGTTGGGGACTCCCAGAACATTATTAGGAACATTTTAAATGCCATAATAGGTACCCTTTGGCCTTTAACAAAAGAGCTGGAGGAGTGATCTCATCTCACACACACTCCGGAATGCAGAATCACTGACATTCATAAGACATCTGAAAACTAATCTCTTCCGTGAGCACTAAACATAGAAGAAGAAGAAAAGAAACACAATGCTTTTCTTTTCCTTTAAATCCTCCTCGACTGGTTTACTCTGAGTCACACCGGAACTGTGAAGTACAGAAAGATATGCGCGTGAACAGTGTTTATAAAGCTTTCTATTGAAACATGATTAAATCGTGTAGCCTATCTTTATTGTGTTATTTAAGAGAGTTTTCTCAAACATTGCTTGATATTTAATGGGCTCTATGCACGGCGGTATTTCTGGTGAAGGGTTAAGGATGCTCGGTAACTTCCGCCGATCGTAGAGTCCAATGCAATACCAAGAATTTATAATGAATTTTATACTCCATGGTTATACTAAAGAAACGTTAGTCACAAAAACAGACAAAACAGACACCCCTCGTTGTGTTTATGCTTCTTTTTAAAATTATATTACATAAACATAACTATATATAAAATTACATCTAAACATATGACAGTTTCGTTTCAAAGACGGGAGGACAGTACATTTGGAA
Organism: Chrosomus eos; assembly: GCA_036326025.1. NCBI lineage: Eukaryota > Metazoa > Chordata > Actinopteri > Cypriniformes > Leuciscidae > Chrosomus > Chrosomus eos. The sequence goes on along the minus strand of CM070830.1, from coordinate 40,983,947 downwards.
GACTCTGCCATAATCCCGTTTTCCTCGGTTTTCCTCCGCTTTAATCTCCCCAACCGGAAACGAAAGAGCATCCTTGCGTCAAATGCGGAACTTATGCGTGCATATAGCCCATTGACCCAAAGAACGTATATTTACAAGAAGTGAAAGCCAATAGAACGTTCCATTGCAACACCAGCGCCAGCAGCAGCGCTACGCTTCCGCCATTTTGGGGTGAAAGACACTCGGCAGTCATATATTATACATATATTTAGTCCAGTGCAGAGGGCATTTTTAGGTTGAAATAATTATGTAAAAAGAGGGGGCAGCGCCAGATAATTTTTAACGCAGGTGCCGAGGGGGTGCTAGATCATTGACAGGGGGATCGGCGCACTTATAGCCTATATTGTATACTATTATTAAATGAGCAAAACTTCAATATTTAATATTCAATAATTTTTATTATCACAACTAAAGTTTTAATTTTACTAAATCGAATAAGCACAACATTCAGCATTCAATCAAATATATTTAAAGATTTATTATTTATATTGTTATTTCGACATAATATCTCGTTATTTCGACATACATAATATGTGAGTGTGCAACATAATCAGAGAGTAGCCTATTTCTTCTCGTTTGGAATAGTTTCGTTTAAAGATTTAGTTGTAAGCTTTCTATATTTCTCATGTCTGAGGCATATTTCGGTTAATTTATGATGAGATTCGCTCAAGTTCACGAGCTCTGCAAAATCATGTATGACCCACTTCATGTCTCCCGATATCAAATCCTACTCATGCTGTTCACTTTTCATAATCAACATGGGGAGAAAAACATTATAATATTTGAACAAATATGAAACTAAATGCGCTTATTTAATGGCTACAACAACACGTATACAGTAGTAGGCCTACAGACTCTCTATTTGTACAACTATTAGGCCTATATAACAGCAATAGAAATAGCTTTACAGTAAACTTCTTATATCGTATATTAATGACCGTTAAAGCAAGACTATGTAAACAAAAACACAGCCACTGTACAAAATTGTGGCAATTATAGGATAACGGACACAGCAATGCATCATGGTCTATAAGATCATCATGTTTGTAGCATGATCCAGGGGATTAAAACATACAAAATACATTTCAGGCCAAGTGGAGTTGGTAACTAATAATAGTAGTAAATGTGTAAAGTCGCATAAAATGGAAATATTCAATAATGCAAGAAAAAACTAACTCAAAAAACTGTTATCTGTGCTGTTGTCCAGTAACTCCCGTTGGAATCTTCATCCCAAAATGGCGGCCGCGCTCCCGAAGCGCCACCTAGTGGCTGTTACCAGAAAAGCATCAGAGTTTCGCCTCTTGTGCTTCTATACTCTTTGGGTGCTTCTCATTTCTTATTTGTGCATCCTCGTTTCCTTTCCTCGCTTCCTTTCCTCGCGTCTCAGCTCCACCCCCTGTAGGACGCGAGGGAAGGCTGCAAGGAAAGAAAAGGAGGACGGAGGAATCGAATGAAAGCTTTTTTATACATTGGAATACTTGATCACTCGAGCGTCACTTCACAGCGTCATCAGCTGCGCTCAAAGGATCTGCCCTAATGTTGTTTATGGCGGCAAATCAATGACAATAATAAACGAGCGCACAGCTGATGCTGGCGCGCGCGGTAAATGACTTTCGCGAGCGAATAACAGATCTACACGCGAGGAAACGGGAACTCGCGAGCTCATTCAAGCCCTGCGCGCGCTCATGACATCTCCTCTGCACGCAATTCAAGCATTCGCGCGCGCGATTGATCATACCACACGCTCTCGCGCTTGATCTGCTCTCGCCTGCTGCTTTTGCTCGCTTGAACAATTTTATTTTTGACAGTCGAGGGGCGGGACTCCCCTTTTCCGGAAGCCAGTTGTGATTGGACGCCTGTCCAATGACTTGTTTATTGTGGTTAATTAACGTGTAATGTGATTTAATGCATTGTTAATATAGAATATATTCTTTTAACAAAGTATTACTAGTGATTGCATTGTGTTGTTAAGAGATAATTTACAGACTGTAATGACACATTTCCATGGTTATTAGCATTGTAAATCTACCAAAATTTGTATGAATTTTTACATAATATAAATGGTTCATTATATTTTCTATTAAATGTAAAAGGGGTTCTGGCTTCTCAAGTTAAGATATAGTACACAGCATTAATTATAGCTTTAAAAGCCTTTTCAGGATTTGCTACCGAATACAGAGAAACAATATTAAATCCAGCTAATTATTAAACCCAGCAAAGCTATTACAACATTATATAGTGATCTTAATCATCAAACTTTTTGTAAGCTAATAACTTAAGAGAAACTATGAGGCAAGTAGTGTACACAGCATAAATGATTAAACCCCATCTGCAAATAACATATCTTATTATGTTACATAAAAAAATAAATACATTCATGCTGCCAGAACACCTTTTACATTTAATAGAAAATATAATGAACCACTCAAAATTGACATATGTAATACACAGGATGAAAACAAAAAGCTTACACAACTCTTGCTTATTGATATAAACAAGTAATTTATCTTTCATCCAAAGCCCTTGTAATATTTACAACTATTTAATGGACACTTTTTACATTCTGAGGCTCTCAGATCCACTTTAATTTTGGTCGGATAAACGTAAATATATGGTAAATGGGGGGTCTAGGGGAACTACAGCAAATATGACTTTTTCTCCAATTTATTTTAGATATTTTAAGCCAACACAAATCACATAGTCTTTTAAATATAAAATGTAAAAATGTATAAGAATTTTCATGATTTACAATGCTAATAACCATGGAAATAAGTCATAACAGTCTGTAAATATCTCTTAACAACACAATGCAATCACTAGTAATACTTTCTGTTAAAAGAATATATTCTATATTAACAATGCATTAAATCACATTACACATTAATTAACCACAATAAATAAAACAAATTAAGTGATGTCTCAAGTCAAGTGAATTACAAGTCATTGGACAGGCGTCCAATCACAACTGGCTTCCGGAAAAGGGGAGTCCCGCCCCTCAACTGTCAAAAATAAAATTGTTCAAGCGAGCAAAAGCAGCAGGCGAGAGCAGATCAAGCGCGAGAGCGTGTGGTATGATCAATCGCGCGCGCCGAATGCTTGAATTGCGTGCAGAGGAGATGTCATGAGCGCGCGCAGGGCTTGAATGAGCTCGCGAGTTCCCGTTTCCTCGCGTGTAGATCTGTTATTCGCTCGCGAAAGTCATTTACCGCGCGCGCCAGCATCAGCTGTGCGCTCGTTTATTATTGTCATTGATTTGCCGCCATACTCAAACCTGCAGTAAAACAGTCAGCTCCTCCACATCTGTCCTGAATATCATCAAACTACAGTTGAAAGACATTTCATATGTTGGTTTCAGTTGAATTGATTTTATTGTGTGTTTGATGTGTCTGTAATCACAGTGTGGAAACCAGAATCTCACGAATGAAACAGAACGACACCGACGTGATCCAGCCACATCACTTCCTGTTCTGAACATCCTGCACGTGTGTCCTGTATGACTGTAAACACACAATTTATATATTACAATATATGATCATATATGTCTGGATCACACCAATAGTGTCGGTCTCACGTTATTGAAGCTGAGAGTTTCAGTGTCCAGTAGAGATTCACCAGCAGTCTTAGTTACAAAACAACAATCGCAGGAAAATACAATCTGTTTTCCATCATAAATCATAATTATTGCTGCCATTCAATCCTTCATGAATAATAATCAGCTGCTAAACATATGCTAATGTAGCCCCTCCCCTCTGCATCAGCTGACCAACACAAACATCACATGATCTGACTCTACACAGAAACTGGTCGTTTCTAACTGCAACATTATTGCTCATTTATAATTGTTTTTATTTATCATGTTAACTTGAAATTTTTTTTTCGTATTTTTGAAACGTTGATAGTGATTGACACCTTGAAACATCCATGATCCATTGATAATACTTACTGATGTTTGTGCTGCTGATTTTCCCTCCAAAATGATGTCACTTCCTGGAGAATGATGTCATTGAGGAACTTCCTTTCATATGGAGGATTGAGCAACCAATCAACAGATGTCTGACTATGAACACTTTTATAAAATACATCATGATAGATTAAACTCGTTACATTACAAAGAACAAACTGACTCTCAGCTGACTGAAAATTTATTTCAGAGCAGAAATGAAACATCATCTGATCACACTTCATTTGATTAAACGTTCATTAAACGTTACACACACACACACACACACACACACTTCAGTTCTGTTCAACATTACTGACTGCCGTTAAAGTGCACGATTCTCTCTTCACAAGGAGAAAAACTCATTTCTTCAAAGTGTCCACATCAAAAATGTCAGACTTCATTAAAACACTGTGAGCGAGTGAATAAACAGCAGCGTCTGGGTTAATCGCCCCACGAACCTCCAGAATTAAACAGCGTCGTTAAAACAGAGCGTCGTCTGTTGGGGAAAAACTGTCGTTGAGAATAAAACTGTGCTGAGAGAGTCCGACCTGAACGACTGTAACAGCTAAAACACCAAAGCTAAAAGCAGACAGAATTACAGCTCAGATGAGGATGATGATGATGAGGATGAAGAGCGTTTAAAACGACATGACGGTCCTGCTGATGATGTCCACACACTCTCGGACCTCGTCTTCGTTTATAACGAGGGGCGGAGCCAGTCTGATGATGTCACCATGCGTGGGCTTCGCTAGCAGGCCGTTGTCACGGAGACGCAGACACACCCGCCACGCATCATAGTCTGAGAGAGATCAAAAGATTAGAAGGAGATTATCACACACACACACACACACACACACACACACACAGATATGGATTCTTAAATCTGAAGAAAATATTTTAGTCTTGTTTTCAGTTGATTTGTGAACAAAACTTCTGTAACCAAGTTTGTAGCTCTAGCCATCCAATAATCTCAGTCTCGTGTAATCGCTGGAAGTGTGACCACACACACACTCCAACCTTCGGATCTCGTTGATGATGATGTGCGATTAGAAGCTTTCCCACGACCCGCTCACGACTCTCGACTTCTCATTTCCGCTCCATCTACCCACCTCACGTACACACCTCCCCCAACCTGCATCAACATACTCACACACGCACTCTCCTCTCCCACTCTCACTCTCCTCACTCCACTCTCCCTTCACACACACCTCTCACTCACTCACACTCTCATCCTCACTCACACATCTCGCTCACTCACACACCTCACCTCTCCTCACTCTCACCTCACTCTCACTCTCACTCTCACTCACCTCACACCTCACTCTCACACCTCACTCTCACCGTCACCCACACGCTCACTCCTCACCTCACTCTCACTCCTCACTCTCCACCTCACCTCACTCTCACACTCACTCTCACCTCACTCTCACACGCTCACACGTCCCTCACTCTCACGCTCACTCTCACGCTCACTCTCACGCTCACTCTCACGCTCACTCTCACGCTCACTCTCACACCTCACTCTCCACTCTCACCTCACTCTCACGCTCACTCTCACACCCTCACCTCACCTCACGCTCACTCTCACCTCTCTCACACTCTCACTCTCACCGCTCACTCTCACCCACCACGCTCACTCTCACCGTCTCACTCTCACGCTCACCCTCACCTCTCAACACGCTCACTCTCACGCTCACCTCACACGCTCACTCTCCGCTCACTCTCCTCACACGCTCACCTCCTCTCACACTCACCTCCTCACTCTCACACGCTCACTCTCACTCCAACGCTCACTCCCTCACTCTCACACGCTCACTCTCACGCTCACCTCACACGCTCACTCTCACACGCACACTCCACTCTCACACCTCACTCTCACACCACGCTCACTCTCCTCACACGCTCACTCTCACACCTCACCACGCTCACTCTCAACACGCTCACTCTCACACGCTCACTCTCACACGCTCCATCTCCACACTCACCTCCTCCACCTCACTCTCCCCGCTCACCATCTCACGCTCACTCTCACCTCACCTCACGCTCACTCTCACGCTCACTCTCACGCTCACGCTCTCACCTCACTCTCACACGCTCACTCTCACTCTCACACGCTCACTCTCACTCTCACACGCTCACTCTCACACGCTCACTCCTCTCACACTCACTCTCCCTCACTCTCACACGCTCACTCTCACGCTCACTCTCACGCTCACTCCCACGCTCACTCCCACGCTCACTCTCACGCTCACTCTCACGCTCACTCTCACGCTCACTCTCACGCTCCACTCTCACGCTCACTCTCACACCTCCAGAGCAGCGATGGCGACGCGGCAGGCCAGAGGGTTTCCTCCATACGTGGATCCATGTTCTCCGGGTTTGATGGTCAACATCACCTCATCATCACACAGAACAGCAGACACCTGAAACACACACAGATCAAGAAGTGCTTCCTATAAACTAATATACGAGTGTGATACGTGGCGATGTGTGTGTGAGACTCACAGGATACACTCCTCCTGACAGAGCTTTACCCAGAACCACCACATCTGGTCTCACGTCCTCATGATCCACAGCCAATCGGCGGCCGGTGCGGGCCAGACCGGTCTGAACCTCATCCGCGATGAACAGAACCTGCAACAAACACACTACTGAGTTACAACACACACACTACTGAGTTACAACACACACGCACTACTGAGTTACAACACACACGCACTACTGAGTTACAACACACACCACACTACTGAGTTACAACACACACACTACTGAGTTACAACCTTCCGGTCTCTCTCTTGAATCCGACACTGAAGTGACTAAAACTGCAGTTCATCCACTGGCCACTAGAGTCAGGCTGAGACTCAATCTCAAATTTTGCCCTTCATGAAAACTGTGAGGGGGGTGATTTTTTTTTATAACTCATTCATTTAAATTATATTACGCCTTAAAATTGTGCATAATTAAGGGCGTGGCCACTTGAGTGACAGGTGGATTGCTGTTGATGTCACTGCTAGCCGTTTGTCTGCTGTCTGTTAGCGTCACGTCACCTCAGCTAATCCGCCTCGCTGCACATGTTCGTTTATCCGGGAGTAACGCGCGGCCAAGATGGCGACCGCCGGCTCCGCCCACTTTGGGCTTTAAAAACGCTCTTCAGAAACACTACGAGTGACGTCACGCACGAGAGTACTTGCATTGTGTTTAGTGCACAGTTCCCGAACTTTAGTGAGGTAACCAGCATCAGGAACGACGACACCCGCCTCACCCTGGATGGGCTCCACCATGAACGCAGCCACGTGTGGATCCTGCAACGCTTTCTGTCACACACACACACAAACGCACACACACACACACACACACAGAAGAACAGGGTTGAGCTGGTTAGTCACAGGCTAGAAATAACAGCAGATTTGCTTGTTTGCAAGGCTGCAAAATTTGGCCAATTTAAATGTTGAAACTTACATTTATGGCCATCTTAATTTTTTAATAATTGTCCAACTTTTACTTTGACAGACAACTGCATTTATTTATATGCACATTAAACCATATCATGAATTGTTTTATTGTTGTTAATCATGAGCTGAGTATGAGGAATTCAACAGCAGAACTAACATTTAAGATCCTGGTGAATAAGAACGCGCGCTTGTGTGTTGTGTGTGTGTGTGTGTACCTCCAGTGCAGGGATGTCATTATACGGGACGAGCTGGAAGCCGGGCATGAACGGGCCGAACCCCTCGGAGCTGCTGGGGTCTGTGGAGCTGGAGATCGCAGCCAGCGTACGGCCCCAGAAATTCCCCACTGCAGGACACACACAAACACACACAGTCATGAAGGTCAAACCAAAAATTATTCAGACACCAGATATAAGTTTTGATTTTTTTTTACTAGTGTGTGCAGGACACTATAGTACATTTATGTAAGTGCAGAGAGCAAAATATAGTAAACTGACATATTAGCCAAAACACTTTTGTTACTTTAATTTCCTATTATCACTGTAAAGCTGCTTTGAAACTCTATATTGTCAAAACCGCTGTATAAATGAAGGAGACTCGACTCACTCGCGAAAACAATCTTGGCCTCATTCTTCGGGACGCCTTTGACAGTGTAGGCCCACTTACGGGCGAGTTTACAGGCCGTCTCTCCGCCCTCCACACCTGAAACACACACAGCGTCACACACTGTGATCACGGATCAGCACAGGTAGTGTGTGCTCGGGCTGAGGCGCACCTGTGTTCATGGGCAGCACCTTGTCGAAGCCGAACAGGCCGGTGATGTACTGCTCGTAGGCGCCCAGCTGGTCGTTGTAAAAGGCTCTGGATGTGAGCGTGAGTCTGGAGGCCTGAGCCGTCAGCGCTGAGATGATCTTCGGGTGACAGTGACCCTGGTTTACAGCGCTGTACGCGCTCAAGAAGTCAAAGTACCGGCGGCCCTCCACGTCCCACAGGTGAACTCCTGCAACGGGACACGCCAGGTCAGGGCTCTCACTAAGCAGAGAGTGCGGCGTGTGCAGTGAGGCGTGTGCAGTGAGGCGTGTGCAGTGAGGCGTGTGGAGTGAGGCGTGTGCAGTGAGGCGTGCGGAGTGATGAGTGATGAGTGAGGCGTGTGGAGTGAGGCGTGTGGAGTGAGGCGTGTGGAGTGAGGCGTGTGGAGTGAGGCGTGTGGAGTGAGGCGTGTGGAGTGAGGCGTGTGCAGTGAGGCGTGCGGAGTGATGAGTGAGGCGTGTGGAGTGAGGCGTGTGGAGTTGAGGCGTGTGGAGTGAGGCGTGTGGAGTGAGGCGTGTGCAGTGATGAGTGAGGCGTGTGGAATGAGGCGTGTGCAGTGAGGCGTGTGGAGTGAGGCGTGTGGAGTGAGGCGTGTGGCGTGATGAGTGAGGCGTGTGGAGTTAGGCGTGAGGCATGTGGAGTGAGGCGTGTGAAGTGAGATGTGTGGAGTGAGGCGTGTGGAGTGAGGCGTGTGGAGTGAGGCGTGTGCAGTGATGAGTGAGGCGTGTGGAGTGAGGCGTGTGGAGTGAGGCGTGTGGAGTGAGGCGTGTGGAGTGAGGCGTGTGGAGTGAGGCGTGTGCAGTGAGGCGTGTGCAGTGATGAGTGAGGCGTGTGGAATGAGGCGTGTGCAGTGAGGCGTGTGCAGTGAGGCGTGCGGAGTGAGGCGTGCGGAGTGAGGCGTGCGGAGTGTGGAGTGAGGCGTGTGCAGTGAGACGTGTGCAGTGATGAGTGAGGCGTGTGGAGTGATGCGTGAGGCGTGTGCAGTGATGAGTGAAGCGTGCGGAGTGAGGCGTGCGGAGTGAGGCGTGTGCAGTGATGAGTGATGGGTGAGGCGTGTGCAGTGATGAGTGAGGCGTGTGCAGTGATGAGTGAGGCGTGTGCAGTGATGAGTGAGGCGTGTGGTGTGAGGCGTGTGGAGTGAGACGTGTGCAGTGATGAGTGAGGCGTGTGGAGTGATGCGTGTGCACTGAAGCGTGCGGAGTGAGGCGTGTGGAGATAGGCGTGTGCAGTGATGAGTGAGGGTGTGCAGTGATGAGTGAGGCGTGTGCAGTGATGAGTGAGGCGTGTGCAGTGATGAGTGAGGCGTGTGCAGTGATGAGTGAGGCTTGTGGAGTGAGGCGTGTGCAGTGATGAGTGAGGCGTGTGGAGTAGTGAGCCGTGTGAAGTGAGGCGTGTGCAGTGATGAGTGAGGCGTGTGCAGTGATGAGTGAGGCGTGTGCAGTGATGAGTGAGGGTGTGCAGTGATGAGTGAGGCTTGTGGAGTGAGGCGTGTGCAGTGATGAGTGAGGCGTGTGGAATGAGGCGTGTGCAGTGAGGCGTGTGCAGTGAGGCGTGCGGAGTGAGACGTGCGTAGTGAGGCGTGCGGAGTGTGGAGTGAGGCGTGTGCAGTGAGACGTGTGCAGTGATGAGTGAGGCGTGTGGAGTGATGCGTGAGGCGTGTGCAGTGATGAGTGAGGCGTGTGGAGTGATGCGTGTGCAGTGAAGCGTGCGGAGTGAGGCGTGTGCAGTGATGAGTGAGGCGTGTGCAGTGATGAGTGAGGCGTGTGCAGTGATGAGTGAGGCGTGTGCAGTGATGAGTGAGGCGTGTGCAGTGATGAGTGAGGCGTGTGCAGTGATGAGTGAGGCGTGTGCAGTGTGCAGTGATGAGTGAGGCGTGTGCAGTGATGAGTGAGGCGTGTGCAGTGATGAGTGAGGCGTGTGCAGTGATGAGTGAGGCGTGTGCAGTGATGAGTGAGGCGTGTGCAGTGATGAGTGAGGCGTGTGGTGTGAGGCGTGTGGAGTGAGACGTGTGCAGTGATGAGTGAGGCGTGTGGAGTGATGCGTGTGCAGTGAAGCGTGCGGAGTGAGGCGTGTGGAGTGAGGCGTGTGCAGTGATGAGTGAGGCGTGTGCAGTGATGAGTGAGGCGTGTGCAGTGATGAGTGAGGCTTGTGGAGTGAGGCGTGTGCAGTGATGAGTGAGGCGTGTGGTGAGCGTGTGAAGTGAGGCGTGCATGATGGTAGGCGTGTGCAGGATGAGTCAGCGTGCAGTATGAGTGAGGCGTGTGGAGTGATGAGTGAGGCATGTGGAGTGAGGCGTGTGGAGTGAGGCGTGTGGAGTGAGGCGTGTGGAGTGAGGCGTGTGGCATGTGATTGGTTACCCTCTCCTCGCTCCAGGGCCACGGGCAGCGGGTGGTAGTTGTGTGCGCCGTAACGATCCTCGCGAGCGAACACCTCCTCTGACGTCAGCTGACGCTCCTTGTGTTTCACTCTGGAGGCCGCGGAGGATGACGTGCGTGTCCCAGAATGCACTGCACGGGTCAGGGCGGGCGTCACTCTGCCCACGCCTCTCATCAGAGTCTTCATGCGGTTCATGTCGGATTGTTCTGAGACAAACAACATAAGAGCACTTATTACAGTTTAGTTCAAAATAACCAAAATATAAAACTCAAAGTTTAGAATCGAGCTGCCTTGCGTTATCGTGTAGAAAAACACACTGCACACATAATCTGCTCGAACACGGATACTGTAGCGGAGGGAAAATTATGATATCATGGAATGTCTGCTAGATAAATAAATGTAACTTCAGGGTTTCGTAAATTAAATACAATTCACTCTCTCTATTCATGTTCCTGATGTTATTGTGAATGACTCATCAGAGGTGTTATTCTATTATCCACATTATTCTATTATCCACTTTTCACCATCAGATCAATTGCTCATGGAGAAAATCAACTCCCTCTCTGTTTATCCTCATTTAAATACACCGCTTGATGAAGCACATAAGAGTCCCCATTTCCCCATGAATATCCATAATTATCAGAACAGGACGATCTGTTGCCAAAACATCAGTGACATTACAGAGAAAAATCAAATCATCATAATATATACACATGATGAATATACGATGTGGTTTGCTATTGGCTGATCATGTGAGTGACAGGTTACAGCCCGCCCTCATCTTTAGAGAAGAGAAGATATACTGGAAGAGGAACTTATTCTGGTTCAAGATTATTAAAGGGATCCTCCACCCAAAAAATAAAATTCCCCCTCAAGTTGTTGCAAACCTGTATGAGTTTCATTCTTGAACACAAAGGAAGATATTTTGAAGAACGATTGGAACCAAACAGTTGTTTGGCACCACTGACTTCCATAGTAGAAAAAAATAAATACTAGGAAGTCAATGGTGCCAAACAACTATCAAACAACAAAAATATCTTCCTTTGTGTTCAGCAGACGAAAGAAACTCATACAGGTTTGCAACAACTTGAGGGTGAGTAAATGATGAAAGAATTTAAATTTTTGGGTGGAGTATCCCTTTAATAACACAATAATGATGTGTACTTAGGGCTGGGCGATATGGCCATAAGCCCGTTTCATCTGCCTTTAAATCACTGAGACATTCGTGTTCTCGCTGAACTCAAGCGCTTCTCACTGGATCTGGTGAGCGAGACGATCAGAGTAAACTCTCCGTGTGCCGCGCGGTTCAAATGAGTTCCGTTCCGCTTTTGGCGCATAAACATTATCGAACATTTATTGAACTCTTGATATCGTTTTATCGAGAAAAGTTATATCATGATAATTATCGTTATCGTTTTATCGCCCAGCCATATGTGTACTCATAAATAATTTAGAATAAACACTGACAAGAGTTACAGCTGTTGGTTTCATGGGGACTTTAACTCTCACTGCAAAACTGGAAGTTTTAGGTTTTGTTTACTTTAACAAAATTGTTGAATCATGAGTTTTTCCATCAACATTAATGTATATAAACAGCTCCATCCCCGTGTCTGACAGCAGTGTGGTGTTGATGAAGTCACATGTCTGCCAGGAACACGTGTCCTCTGGAGCGTGTGAAAGAAACTGATGAACCGACACAATCCCACAAACCATCAGGTGTTCCTCATCAGGGCTACTCTCAATACTCTCACAATCACTTCATTTTACAATCACATGATCATGTCTAGAGATCGATGTTCTGATAGATAATAGAAAGAAGCAAACATCCAATAACACACACTCACTCACAGCCCACACACACACCCCATCACATACACACACACACAGACACGTATATAATGTTACATTTCTAAGTTGAGTTGTTAAATGATTTCTGTATTATTATAATCTTTTTATTTATTTATTTATTAATATTTTTTGTTATTATTTTTGCTATTTCTATTCATGAAAACATAATGTTGTCTTTTTTATTTAGTTATATTATTATTTTCTGTACCGGCTTTAATAAATGTTCTAAATCATTTCCTATGTTGTTTTAATGCTTTGGCAAAACATTTTTTTGGTCAATAAAGCTTTCTGAATTTAATCGAATTAATAGAGAGCTGATGATCTCAAATGTCAAACATCATCAGTCTCCTTCTCAGAGACTCTCATCAATTATTAAACTGATTCTCAGCAACTTTTCAACAGGTGTCAGTATTATAGAAGGCTTCTGATCACGTGATACTCGCACGTCAATTGATTGGCTGAACACTCACTGCCCTCAAAACACCCACCACGAGCCCTGCCAGGGTTACACACACACACACACACACACACACACACCACACACCACACACACACACACACACACACACACACACACACCAACGATAATACATATATAATAATAAATCATATAGTTACACAGCATTCCAAAGAAGTTTAATAAAGTAAATACATAAAATAAAATGTATATCACTGAATAAACAAGCAGTGAATCCTACATGAATCTGTGTTCTCTCTCTCTCTCTCTCTCTCTCTCTCTCGTGTCACACACACACACGTTCATCACTAAAGCTGATGTGAGCTCATTAACATCCTCGTCTTATCAATATTCATCAGCCCTCACGTCTCGCGCTCGTGCGGTGTTTCTCCCGTCACGTAACGCGCTTTAACCCGCTCTAGTGTGTGTTTCTGAGTGTTTATGTGTGTGTGTGTGTGTGTGTGTGTGTGTGTGTTTGTGTGTTTTGTGTGTTTTACCTGCTGCGGGTCCGTGCGGGTCGAGTCTGCTCTGCTGCGTGTCGCGCGATGCCTCTACACGGATTATTCAAATGAACGCAAACACGTCACTCTGCGTCATGACGCAACTCGCTTCAGCGCTGCTCAACGTTGAGCGGTTTTTTGCAGAAATATGGAACATTTCTTTAAAATACATTTAATTACACACTTTCATGGTTTTATTGCACCTGTAAGTGATGGTGTTCGAGTGACTGAGCGCGTGACGACGAGGCTCAGGACAGACGCAGAGTGTGACGCAACACTGACGCAGGGTTGCCTCGAAATTTATTTCCCCTGGTATAAAATACTTTGTTTGGGGACAATTAATTAAATTAATAATAATATAAAAGTGTTTTAATACAAAACAAACGAAAATACAATACAAGCCTTAATACAAATAATACATTTAATTAACTAAGGTAATTTATTCGTGGCATGAAAATAATTCTCTGGTTAGCAGCATTTTGACGTGCGACGGAGAAACTACACTTCCCAGAAGGCCGTCGCGCGCGCAGGAGCGTCAGCAGCATGGCAGCCGCGAGCAGAATGGAGTGGTTGAAGAGTGTGAAAGGAGTGATATTAGACATGTGTGGAGTTCTGTATGACAGTGGAGAAGGAGGAGGACAAGCGATACCCGGATCTATAGAAGCAGTGAAGCGGTATCTCTCTCTCTCTCTCTTTCTTTCTCTCTCTCTCTCTCTCTCTCTCTCTCTCTCTCTCTCTCTCTCTCTCTCTCTCTCACACTCTCTCTCTCTCTCTCTCTCTCTCCTGCAAACTTTCTCAATGCATACTACATATAGAATACTACCATACTATTCTTATTATTTCTGCCATATCTTTATGAAAAATTGAATATGATTTGATGTGTGGAATATAGTGGTGGAACGGATCACACAATTGTAACTTTGCTTTCATTTATTACTTAAAGCAACACTATGTAGTTCCTCGACACCACATCAAAATTACTAGCCTAACTGATAAAGTTCACCATTATTAAAAACAAGTGAACAGTTGATGTTTTATTAACATTAATGACACAGACAACAGCAGGAATATTAGTCTACTGTCACTTTAAGACCGAATAAACTTTTTTAAAAAATTCTTCCGCTTTCAACGAGCGGCGAGGAGAAGTTGAAGTCAGGTCAACTTTATGATAATGAGCTATGACGCAGTTCGGCTGCAACCAATGGGAATGTAGAAATGCTCCGTTTGAGAGGAGTCCAGAGAACGCAGTCCTGTAAACTTTGGTTCCGAACACATTAGTTCCCAAGCAAAATAGAGGAGGCTAATCATTTGAATTTGATAAGAAGGCGCGCAACTCTAACCTGGGAAAACCCAGACAACTTTGAAGATTTGAACGTTTCCTTTTTGTTAAAACCCGAGCAAAGAACAACACTCGAGATGTTTCTCCGCCGCTCTGCATACCTCATCTCCTCCATCGCTTTGATTGGTTTAGCTCTATCCAACTGCGCTCAGAGGCATTTGAGTGATGTCCGTTGGTGACGCCCTTTTGGAAATGATTTGTCTATGAAGCTTTGCCAGACCATAACTACCATAACTACTGAGAATGCTCTGGATTTAACCAGGCTAGCGCAACACTATTTTTAGGTATTTCGTTAGCAAACATGTCACTATAATTGTTAAGCTCTTTCCATCGATCAATTTTCTGCAAAAATAACGATCGACAATAATGCTTGTTTGCTTTGCGGCCCCTTTAAATGCAGTTTTAAAAAAGACCACGCGTTCGATCTACGTTAGAGCATCAGAGCGTCCACGAGTCAGTCCACAAGTCAGTCCACGAGTCAGTCCACGAGTCAGTCCACGAGTCTGTCCACGAGTCTGTCCACGAGTCTGTCCACGAGTCTGTCCACGAGTCTGTCCACGAGTCTGTCCACGAGTCTGTCCACGAGTCAGTCCACGAGTCTGTCCACGAGTCTGTCCACGAGTCAGTCCACGAGTCAGTCCACGAGTCAGTCCACGAGTCTGTCCACGAGTCTGTCCACGAGTCTGTCCACGAGTCAGTGCACGAGTCTGTCCACGAGTCTGTCCACGAGTCTGTCCACGAGTCTGTCCACGAGTCTGTCCACGAGTCTGTCCACGAGTCTGTCCACGAGTCTGTCCACGAGTCAGTCCACGAGTCTGTCCACCAGTCCACGAGTCTGTCCACCAGTCCACGAGTCTGTCCACCAGTCCACGAGTCTGTCCACCAGTCCACGAGTCTGTCCACCAGTCAACGAGTCAGTCACCAGTCAACGAGTCAGTCAACGGTCAGTCACAGTCAGTCAACGAGTCAGTCCACGAGTCAGTCCACAAGTCTGTCCACCAGTCCACGAGTCAGTCCACGAGTCAGTCCACGAGTCAGTCCACGAGTCAGTCCACGAGTCAGTCCACGAGTCAGTCCACCAGTCCACGAGTCTGTCCACCAGTCCACGAGTCAGTCAACGAGTCAGTGCACGAGTCTGTCCACGAGTCAGTCAACGAGTCAGTCAACGAGTCTGTCCACCAGTCCACGAGTCTGTCCACCAGTCCACGAGTCAGTCCACAGTCTGTCCACAGTCAGTCCAGTCATCACGAGTCAGTCCACGAGTCAGTCCACGAGTCAGTCCACGAGTCAGTCCACGAGTCAGTCCACGAGTCGTCACGAGTCAGTCCACGAGTCAGTCCACGAGTCAGTCCACGAGTCAGTCCACGAGTCTGTCCACGAGTCTGTCCACGAGTCTGTCCACGAGTCTGTCCACGAGTCTGTCCACGAGTCTGTCCACGAGTCTGTCCACGTAGTCTGTCCACGAGTCTGTCCACGAGTCTGTCCACGAGTCTGTCCACGAGTCTGTCCACGAGTCTGTCCACGAGTCTGTCCACAGTCTGTCCACGAGTCTGTCCACGAGTCTGTCCACGAGTCAGTCCACGAGTCTGTCCACGAGTCAGTCCACGAGTCAGTCAACGAGTCAGTCCACGAGTCTGTCAGTCCACGAGTCAGTCACGAGTCAGTCCACGAGTCATCCAGTCACGAGTCAGTCCACGAGTCAGTCCACGAGTCAGTCAACGAGTCAGTCCACGAGTCAGTCCACCAGTCAGTCTGCCACGAGTCAGTCCACGAGTCAGTCAACGAGTCAGTCCACGAGTCAGTCCAACGAGTCAGTCCACGAGTCAGTCCACGAGTCAGTCCCACGAGTCAAGTCCCACGAGTCAGTCAACGAGTCAGTCCACGAGTCTGTCCACGAGTCGCCCACGAGTCTGTCCACGATCAGTCCACGAGTCTGTCCAACGAGTCAGTCACGAGTCAGTCCACGAGTCAGTCCACGAGTCTAGTCCACGAGTCATGTCCACGAGTCTGTCCACGAGTCAGTCCACGAGTCTGTCCACGAGTCTGTCCACGAGTCTGTCCACGAGTCGTCACGAGTCAGTTCCACGCAGTCTCCACGAGTCAGTCCACGAGTCAGTCCACAGTCAGTCACGAGTCAGTCCACGAGTCTGTCCACGAGTCAGTCACGAGTCTCCACGAGTCTGTCCACACGTCCACGAGTCAGTCCACGAGTCAGTCCACGAGTCAGTCCACGAGTCAGTCCACGAGTCTGTCCACAGTCCACGAGTCTGTCCACATCGTCCACGAGTCAGTCCACGAGTCAGTCCACGAGTCTAGTCCACGAGTTCAGTCCACGAGTCAGTCCACGAGTCAGTCCACGAGTCTGTCCACAGTCCATCGTCACGAGTCAGTCCAACGAGTCAGTCCACGAGTCTGTCCACGAGTCTGTCCACGAGTCGTCAGGTCGCACGAGTCAGTCCACGAGTCAGGTCATCGAGTAACTGTCCACATCAACGAGTCGTCCACGAGTCGTCCACGAGTCTGTCCACGAGTCTAGTCCACGAGTCAGTCACGAGTCATCCACGAGTCACCAGTCCACGAGTCAGTCACGAGTCGTCCACGAGTCTGTCCACGAGTCGTCCACGAGTCGTCCACGAGTCAGTCCACGAGTCGTCCACGAGTCGTCACGAGTCTGTCCACGAGTCGTCACGAGTCAGTCCACGAGTCTGTCCACATCGAGTCGTCCACGAGTCAGTCCACGAGTCAGTCCACGAGTCAGTCCAGTCGTCACGAGTCGTCCACGATCAGTCCACGAGTCAGTCCACGAGTCAGTCCACGAGTCAGTCCACGAGTCGTCCACGAGTCTGTCCACGAGTCTGTCCACAGTCCACGAGTCTGTCCACGAGTCCCCGAGTCGTCCACGAGTCTGTCCACGAGTCAGTCCACGAGTCGTCCACCAGTCCACGAGTCGTCCACCAGTTCCACAGTCGTCCACGATGTCCAGTCTCCACGAGTCGTCCACGAGTCTGTCCACGAGTCAGTCCACGAGTCAGTCCACGAGTCAGTCCACGAGTCGTCCACGAGTCTGTCCACCGAGTCAGTCACGAGTCAGTCCACGAGTCTAGTCCACGAGTCAGTCCACGAGTCAGTCCACGAGTCAGTCCACGAGTCAGTCCACGAGTCTGTCCACGAGTCGTCCACGAGTCAGTCCACGAGTTGTCCACCAGTCCACGAGTCTGTCCACAGCCCGAGTCCACGAGTCAGTCACGAGTTCAGTCCACGAGTCAGTCCACGAGTCATAGTCACGAGTCAGTCCACGAGTCGTCCACGAGTCGTCCACGAGTCGTCCACGAGTCGTCCACCAGTCCACGAGTCTGTCCACAGCAGTCCAGTCGTCCACGAGTCAGTCCACGAGTCAGTCCACGATCGTCCATCGTCCACGAGTCTGTCCACGAGTCAGTCCACAGTCGTCACAGTCTGTCCCACCGAGTCTGTCCACGAGTCTCACGAGTCTGTCCACGAGTCTGTCCACGAGTCGTCCACGAGTCTGTCCACGAGTCTGTCCACGAGTTGTCCACGAGTCTGTCCACGAGTCTGTCCACGAGTCAGTCCACGAGTCAGTCTCACGAGTCAGTCCACGAGTCATCAAGTGCACGAGTCAGTCCACAGTCGTCACGAGTCATGTCCCATCGAGTCTGTCCACGAGTCTGTCCACGAGTCTGTCCACGAGTCTGTCCACGAGTCTGTCCACGAGTCGTCCACGAGTCAGTCCACGAGTCAGTCCACGAGTCGTCCACGAGTCAGTCCACGAGTCAGTCAACGAGTCAGTCACAGAGTCAGTCACGAGTCATCACGAGTCAGTCCACGAGTCAGTCACGTCTGCACGAGTCAGTCACGAGTCAGTCACGAGTCTAGTCCACGAGTCAGTCCAAGCACGAGTCAGTCCACGAGTCGTCCACGAGTCGTCACGAGTCCACGTCACGAGTCTGCACAGTCGCCACGAGTCAGCCAACGAGTCAGTCCACGAGTCAGTCCACGAGTCAGTCACGAGTCCTCGTCCACGAGTCAGTCCACGATGTCAGTCCACGAGTCGTCCACGAGTCTGTCCACGACGTCCAGTCCAGTCACACGAGTCTGTCCACGAGTCTGTCCACGAGTCTGTCCACGAGTCTGTCCACGAGTCTGTCCACGAGTCTGGCCACGAGTCTGGCCACGAGTCTGGCCACGAGTCTGGCCACGAGTCTGGCCACGAGTCAGTCCACGAGTCAGTCCACGAGTCTGTCCACGAGTCTGTCCACGAGTCAGTCCACGAGTCTGTCCACGAGTCAGTCCACGAGTCTGTCCACCAGTCCACGAGTCTGTCCACGAGTCTGTCCACCAGTCCACGAGTCTGTCCACGAGTCTGTCCACGAGTCTGTCCACGAGTCTGTCCACGAGTCTGTCCACGAGTCAGTCAACGAGTCAGTCCACGAGTCTGTCCACGAGTCTGTCCACGAGTCAGTCCACGAGTCAGTCCACGAGTCAGTCCACGAGTCAGTCCACGAGTCTGTCCACGAGTCAGTCCACGAGTCTGTCCACCAGTCCACGAGTCTGTCCACGAGTCTGTCCACCTGTCCACGAGTCTGTCCACGAGTCTGTCCACGAGTCTGTCCACGAGTGGCGGTTGTGTGAACACGCGGTGAGGATCTGATCCGTACGATCATGATCAGCTGAGATCCGCTACACGCTAATGGTGTATGACCGAATCATCCCATAGGTGTATGCTATTGTGTACTGAGTATCCCACAATGCACTTTTCAGTGTTGAGCTGAAGTAATGCCAGCTGTGTGTGTGTGTGTGTGTCAGGCTGACGGACTCGGGTCTGGTCGTGCGCTTCTGCACTAACGAGACCCAGAACACGCGTGAGCGGTTCGTGCAGAAGTTGCGTGTGATGGGATTCGACATCAGCGTCAGTCACGTGTTCTCGCCTGCGCCGGCGCTCGTGCGCGTCATCAGAGAGAGACGCCTGAGGCCACACCTGCTGGTGCACGACGGTACTGCACTCACACTATCATCATCTTCATCATCATAAACATCATAATCATCAATGCACGACAGTACTGCACTCACACCATCATCATCATCATAATTACTATCATCATCATAGATGTCATCACTGCAACACAAAGTTCCACAGACGAAAGAAGTGTGTTTGGAGTGACGTGCGTGTGTGTGTGTGTGTGTGTGTGTGTCTCAGGTCTGATGGCAGAGTTTGAGGGCGTGGACACGAGTTCTCCTAACTGTGTTGTGATTGGAGACGCTGCGGATAAATTCTCCTACCAGAACCTGAACGAAGCCTTCCGTGTTCTGATTGGCCAGGAGAAACCACTGCTGTTCTCATTGGGCCAAGGGTGAGGCTGCTCTCAACCAGGTCCTGTGGGGTGCTGGAGAAATTACACACTGTAACCTGTGTTTGAGCCAGGGTCATCATCCTTCACTAAACCATTTACATCACTGACAATAAAACACACAGTACATGAACAAACATTAAAAAAAAAATATCAGCTTGTGTTTGGGCCAGATTTAGAAGTGCGCTGTTTCCTGCAGACGCTACTATAAGGAGACGGACGGCCTGAAGCTGGACGTGGGGGTGTTCATGAAGGCACTGGAGGTGAATACCGGAGGTCAAAGGCCACGCGTGCAGTGAACCAAGTTTGATGGTTTCTGGTTTTAAAGCATAGCTGTCAACATTGAACATTGAAAATAAGGGAGATTTCCCGGAATCCATCCCCAAAATAAGGGATTTTTTTTACACGATTCTTACCCACAAACTTTAAAAATAAAGCACTAATCATTAAAAGTCTAGAGTTTATAACTACATATGTGTAAGAGAGAAAGAGACAGTGTGTGTGTGTGTGTGTGTGTGTGTGTGTGTGTGTGTGTGTGTGTGTGTGTGTGTGTGTGTGTGTGTGTGTGTGTGTGTGTGTGTGTGTGTGTGTGTGTTAAAGAGAAAGAGACATTAGTCATTTAAAAAAAAATTATCATAGAGAATGTTTAAATACTAATATCAGCTTACGAGGGAAACGGAGGCGGAGTTAGTGGTGCTTCTGCCACTGCTGGAGAGGTCTGTGCACCTTTACCGATCAGAGCACGCGCTGACACGGAGTAAAGCATTGTTTACAAAAAGCCTTGTTTATATCGCGCGTCTGCACGAGCGCGGCAAAAATGACGAGTTGGGTGCGCAAGACCGGCAAGACCTCATTTCGCTTGGCTGTGTGCACAGCTTTTTTTGTAACAGCGCGCGCACGCCGCATCCGAGGATGAACGACTTCAAGCCGAATCTGTTCGAGCTTGTCGGCCTACGTTTCACACAATCAGGCCGTAAAAATACGGGATATTTTACGGGAAAATACTAAAACATGAAGGCAGCGGGAAAAGAGCTAAAATACGTGAGAAACCCGGAAAAAACGGGAGAGTTGACAGATATGTTAAAGGGGTTTCATGACATGGATTTTTTTATTTGAATGTTCCTTGACGTTCACTTATAATGATGTTTTTGCACAAAAAAACATAAATATAAATGCGTAAAAAATATTATTATTATCCCTTTCATGCATGAATGATGATAACCTCAGTCAGGATTTTTTTCCTATGTGTTTTTATTGCTCTAAGGGCATGAAAAACAAGATTTGATTTTTAATTTTTTTTTTTTTTTTACAAATTTTCCAAAGAGATTTTCAGGTGTCCACTTGAGTGGACAGCATGCATTTATGGTTTAAACTGAAGAGATACTATATTAAACATAATACAATAATCAAACAGATAAAGTATGTGTATTTAACAAACTAATCAATACAATTATATCAAATCATGTGAAAACTATAAAATATATACAAAAAATATAAATCCGAAATATTGCAAAAGCAATTGAACTTGATACAAGTTGCACTTCGTGTATATTTGATATCAGAACATGAGGACGTGATTCCATCAGAAATTTCTACTGCCTGTCAAGGTACAACAGTGGAAACCACTCAGATGCTCCCTCTAGTGTTCAGAGTATGGAGATTTACCTTTATTAGCTGATAATTCTGATTATGTTCAAGATAGACACATATCTAGCATAGGCCTCTTCTGAGAAAACCGAGCGATACGTATTTTTCAATCTCATCTGAAATTAGCAGTGTTGGGGCATGCATAACGCATTCAGATTCCTTTTTTATGTTACAAGTAAAGTAATGTGTTACAAGTAACATGCATTACATAATCAGATTTGTTTTAATGTTACGAGTAAAGTAATGTATTACAAGTAACATGTATTACCTAATCAGATTACTTTTTGATCTAACAAGTAAAGTAGTTAATTACAAGTAATGTGCATTACGTAATCAGATTACTTTTTGGTGTTACGAGAAAAGAAAAGCATTACAATATCGTACATTACGAAATCAAATTACTTTTTGATCTAACAAGTAAAGTAATGCATTACAAGTAAATTCATTACGTAAACAGATAACTTTTTGATCTGAGAAGTAATGCATTACGTAATTAGATTACTTTTTCGATGAAATGAGTAAAGTAATACGTAAGTCACATAAATTATGTAATCACATTAACTTTTTTCGATGTCAATGAAATTAACATTCTAATAATACAAATACATTTATTTACAGTCAAAAAAAGTCACTGCAGATTAAGTATTTTCAAAAACAATATTCACATATGAATTGTATATTCAATATGAATTGTAGCTGAAATATAGCCATTGATGCATGAGGTCCACTATAGTGGACAGGTATTAAATCTGATTTTTCTCCCAATCTAAAATCAAAACTTGGAATGTTTTACTGTCATATGACTCAGATATTGCTTGATGCTGCAATATTTTTTTTACCTACAAGAGTCTCCTAGAATAAAAGGAATGGGTGGATATTCCAGAGCAACTTGGCATGCCTGACTGACCATTGGCCATCTCGGTTTGGAGGGGGGAAAACTCGAAACACAACGGCTTGCAACTTGGTTGCAATGTATAGGATGATGCACCAGGGTCCACTGAAGAGATTGATGTGCAACTTTGCCATCAAAACCCTTGCAAATTCAAGAAAATGCTTTTTTAATAGCTGTCCACTGTAGTGACCACTATGCGTGAAAGGGTTATTTCAAATCCTCAGTCTGAAATAATGAGGCAGATGAGTCGCATGCAGATGAGTTTGCTGATGTGACGTCACAGGTTTATAATGAGGATGTTTTAAGCTCTGGAACTTGCAGGATCATATGCAAAGACTCTTACATGTCAAAAGATCAAAGTGTCGTGACCCTTTAAAAAAAGTGTGAATGAAGTGAAGCGACATGTAACACTGCAATGATTCCCATGATGCACCTATGTGTGTGTGGGCGTGTCTGTGTGTGTGTGTGCGTGATGCACCTGTGTGTGTGTGTGCGTGCACGTGCGTGTGTGTGTGTGCAGTACGCCGGGGACGTCCAGGCCGAGGTCGTGGGAAAACCATCGGCTGGTTTCTTCGGGACGGTCCTGAAGGACATGAGTCTGCAGCCACACGAGGTGTGTTGAGGTGTGTGTTTACTGTGGTGTTCTGTGTCTGTTCACCCTGCTTCAGTGTGTGTGTGTGTGTGTGTGTGTGTGTGTGTGTGTCAGGTGGTGATGATCGGTGATGATCTGGTCAACGACGTTGGAGGAGCTCAGAGCTGCGGGATGAAGGGCATTCAAGTCAGAACCGGCAAATACAGGTGTGTGTGTGTGTGTGTGTGTGTGAGTGTGTGTGTGTGTGTGTGTGTGTGTGTGTGTGTGTGTGTGTGTGTGTGTGTGAGTGTGAGTGTGTGTGTGAGTGTGTGAGTGTGTGTGTGTGGTGTGTGTGTGTGTGGTGTGTGTGTGTGTGTGTGTGTGTGTGTGTGTGTGTGTGTGTGTGTGTGGTGTGTGGTGTGTGTGTGTGTGTGTGTGTGAGTGGTGTGTGTGTGTGAGTGTGTGGTGTGTGTGTGTGGTGTGTGTGTGTGTGTGTGTGGTGTGTGTGTGTGTGTGAGTGTGTGTGTGAGTGTGTGTGAGCAGCAAGGGGCGCTGCAGGATAATTGATATTGAGTTTTTTAACAAGAAACAACAAATACAAGACAGGTTAGCACTAACCCTAATGCATAAAAATAATAAATACATATAATAATTATTGGTAGTATTAATAATAATACATTATATATTTATATATTAATTTATATTACTATTATTATTTATAGTAATAACTGCATACGCTGGATATGCTTTGTTATATTTCGGTTGCAGGTTCCGTTAGTAAACATGAGCTAACAGTGAGCAGATGTAGAGCTCACTCGGCTAACAGACCAACTAGTAGAGTCTATCTGTATATTCTGAGGCCTGTAATGTTGAGCTAGCCTGGTAATACCAGACTCTGCTACTTCACTTTGCTTCGTAGACAGAGTCTGGCATAGCATAATAGAGAAGTGTTTTCTCTCCCGCTAGGGGGCGATTTCTGAAGTTTAAAATCATTGGTTAACCGTAAGCCAATCAGATAAGTTTGTTTATGACGTATGTTATGCGGCGACACAGCCGATCGAACCACAGACATCATGCATCAAACTCAAATCTATGATCAAACTTCCACTGTAAACACTTGATGCGAGCGAAATACCGAAGTGAACATGGCTGTAAACGACCTTTTTGATCGGTGATTGATGTAATAGAATGACTGCTGCACTTGACAGGGCGCTAACAAGCAGAGAGAGAGAGAGAGAGAGAGAGAGAGAGAGAGAGAGAGAGAGAGAAGAGAGGAGGAGAGAGAGAGAGAGAGAGGAGAGAGAGAGGAGAGAGAGAGAGAGAGAGAGCGAGGGAGGACTATCAGAGTGATTAAAGAAAGACCCATCAACAACAACACGAGCGCTGTCTTGCTCTCTCTCCCTCGCAAATATTAATCAAAATCAATCGACAAGATAGTAAAAGGTCGGAACACCGCAGTTTCACGTGGAGCATTTGGAGATTTTTAGAGATTAGAGACTCTAGGAACAACATCTCAAAGAACAACATCTCAACACTAAATTATAAAGGCCTGTCTCATATAACTTTAGACGCCTGTCTCAAATACAAGCCGGTGCAGTTCGACGATTTGGGCAAATAAAAGCCCGGGCTATTATTTGAAGTTTTACGGTATTTAAGACCTGGAAAAGAAAGGAGACACTGACCTGTCAAAAGGCTCCCCAGTTTCTCGCTGACGATCGGTAATAAACTTTTCCCAAAGGGAGTAGGGCCACAACATCACCTCCATTCAAAATGTTTAATACACTCTTCTTGTTCGGGCTTCAGTTTGCTAATGCTTGGAATATTCTCCACAACAGAGCGAATTGCATCCGCGTCTCCATATCCGCGGTCGTTTTCGATTTCTCTGACCTAACTCTTAAACTCGGCGCTTGGCGAGTACGTCACGGCTCTCAGCCCGCCTTCTGTTCGCTGATTGGCCCGGCTGTTTTCAGGCCGGTGGAAAACAGAAAGATAGGCTGCTATCTCAGACTGACTACAGGAGTGAAATGAAATTAGCGGAAGTAGGAAGTCTGACGTAGTCAGGCTAATGTTGAGCAGCTCTTTAGAGTAATTAACATGTGATGTCATACTCAAATCGTCCAATCACATGAGCTCTTCCTCCAATCAGATCTCAACCCTCTGTAAGCCCCGCCACCTTCCTCTGATGTTCTCATCATAATGATCTTCATGTAAAATGATTCGTATTCAGTGTCGAGTTGTCAGATGTTCAGTGTCACACACACACACACACACACACACTCTCTCTCTCACACAGCTCCTGTGATTGGCCGACTGAAAGGTGTGTCTGAGAGCAGTCCTCATTCCCAGCATGCAGTGCAGGAAGCGTTCCGGATCATTAGCCGCTCCGTCTGGAGGAAACAAACTCCCATGAGCATGGAGTGTGTGTGTGTGTGTGTGTGTGTGTGTGTGTGTGTGTGTTTGTGTGTGTTTGTGTGTGTGTGTGTGTGTGACTTACAGTTCAGCAGTGACAGTGTGTGTGTGTGTGTGTGTGTGTGTGTGTGTGTGTGTGTGTGTGTGTGTGTGTGTGTGTGTGTGAGAGTGTGTGTGTGACTTACAGTTCAGCAGTGACAGTGTGTGTGTGTGTGTGTGTGTGTGTGTGTGTGTGTGTGTGTGTGTGTGTGTGTGTGTGTGTGTGTGTGGTGTGTGTGTGTGTGTGTGTGTGTGTTGTGTGTGTGTGTGTGTGTGTGTGTGTGTGTGTGTGTGGATCCACATCAAACCTTCCAGGGCAGAAATCCAGTCTCAATCATTCCCAAGTAAACAACTGCTCAGCACTGGACCTGAATGAAAGCAGGACAGAATGTTCTGAACTTTGAGCAGTTTCTCATCATGTCACTCTACTTCTCCAGTAACTGTATTTCGCATTATGAATGTTTAGATATTTGCACTGGACAGACTGATGTTTCTGTAGATCTGTAGATCACATGATTGGTAAGTGCTTGACCTTTGACCTGTTCCTGCAGAGCGAGTGATGAGCAGCACGCGAGTGTGAGAGCCGACGCATACATGGATGACCTCGCCGCCGCCGCGCACGCCATCCTGACATCATCACTGACCGACCACTTACATCATCATCACTGACATCATCATCACTGACATCATCATCACTGACATCATCATCATCATCACTGACATCATCATCATCATCACTGACATCATCATCACTGACATCATCATCACTGACATCATCATCACTGACATCATCATCATCACTGACATCATCACTGACATCATCATCACTGACATCATCATCGCTGACATCATCATCACTGACATCATCATCACTGACATCATCATCACTGACATCATCATCATCATCATCACTGACATCATCATCATCACTGACATCATCATCACTGACATCATCATCATCACTGAGGAGACCGTGATCGCTGATGTAGAATGACACTGAACGTCCAGTCAAGGCTGTTATACTTCATTATCTGATATAAATGATAAAAAAAATAAAATTAAGCGTTACTAAGACAATTATATTTTTTTCTCCATTTTGTTCATGGCTGATAATCTTCATTCAGTGATTGTTTTGAATTTAAATTATCAGCAGATTCAGTCCAAATCTGACTCACCCAAATCGTGTTTTCCCCCAGAGATTATGAAGAAGAGAAGCACTGAAATATTAATAACTTGAGTTGTAGTCAATGTTTACTTTTCCTCTCAGCTTTTTGTTTTTCTGTGCACCATAATCCTGTCATATATATAACATAAACATATATAAACATTTTCCTCATATATTTTGATGGTTTATATGAGGATCTATAAAGATTACGGTAATAACTCCAGACGCCTTATGAACACGCCTGCAGATTCAGCACGACAAATGTCACATGATATATAAAACATCACATTATTTCTGCACTTATTTTGATAATTTGATGATAAATAAACGTGCTTTACTGGCATTCAAATGTTAGTGTGTGTGAATCGTGTGTTTCTGCGCTCCGATGTTTGCTCTTCATTCAGGACAATAACTGGAAATCTGCAGGAGAACAAACATCAGCAGATCTGAGGTCAAACTGGGTCAGAGGTCACACACACACACAATCATACTCACACACACTATCATACTCGCGCACACACACACACACACACACAATCATACTCACACACAACACATCATACTCCGCACACACACACACACACACACAATCATACTCCCACACACACACACATCATACTCAACCACACACACACACACAATCATACTCACCACAACCACACACAATCAACCACACACCACAACATTCATCAAACACACACACACCACACAATCAATATACTCACACACCACTCACACACACCACACAACACACATCACATCATAACCACACACACATCATA
>CM070830.1:40948815-40951315 GCA_036326025.1 Chrosomus eos | reverse complement strand
AATTGAAAATCAACTGGCGTAGCGGGCCTGTAGCTGCATATTTCTACATGAGAACGCTAACTACCACAGCTCATGTCATGATGCACAAGGGAACGTCTGCCAATTCCATTAACTGCGTTAAAACCCCTGATCTACAGGTCCGTAGCCAGCCTATTGAAAGGGGGGGTTCTTTTTTTCAAAAAGTGGACCTTTTTGCAGTTTTTTTCCCCCTCCTTTTGTATTTAATTATGAGGTTCAAATACTTCATTTTGGTGACCTTTTATGCATCAATTTGTGCTGGATTAATTTATCTGCTGGTTAACGAGCACGCTTTTTGATGCACCTAAAATATTTTATTATTATAATTACGCTATATTTCTTTGGCTGTAGCCTATATATTTATAACTCCTCCCCCAGGTGAGAAGGATATTACCCCTCTAAGGGGGTCCGGGGGCATGCTCCCCCGTGAGAAAATTTTAAATATTACATATTTTAAAGCATCAATCTGAAGCATTTTGAGATGCATTTTTTGTCATTTATCTATACAATAGTTTATTGAGCCTTTTCTTTTAACAGTTTTAAATTTCAGTTACTGTGCACGTGAAGAATGATGCTCTCCTGTGTTGTGATCTAACAGACACACGGTAGAAAGGAACATGGTTAAGATACAGCAATACAGTCCAGCAATATAGTCATTTTATGCGAAACCATAGACCTTTATCTACAGATCAAGTATAATAATATTAACATTGAATCATCTTGGAGAGAGTTTCATCATGTTGACTGTCATACCCGAACGCGACGCGCTGTTTGATGCTGAATGGAGAATGACAGACAGCCGCAGCGGAGGGAAAAGTTTACGTGAACTTGAATTTAATGACTTAAAAATTAATTTGATTGTTTTTGTCGATTGATTTCATAAATCAGATTTATTACTTGACCTAAACTACGAGTAAGATCATTCCCCTTAATGGAATCGATTCCAACCTTTGCATTTTGAACCTTTGTGAATCTACTCTCAGATTCTTTATGGAATCGATCCTCAGCCCTATCATTCAGAGGCGATGCTTCTTCACCGTTGCTTTGAAAAGTGTATTACGAGAACTCTCTCTGAACTGCACGCGCGGGCGGCACACACACGTCCAGCTACAATAATCATATTAATTTGAAACAGCAACCCAGAATATTTGTTAGAAGCATTGATTAAAACAACGATGACAATATTCACATGAAAAAAAAAAACGACAAAATTCTGGACCTTTGGCAGTGAGGAGGGGGGGTTCGTTCGAACCACCCGAACCCCCCTGCCTACGGGCTTGTCTATATAATGTCATTCTAGATAGATCAGTGGTTAAAACGTATAATTTGTTTTAATTCAAATTACTTTTAAAATTTAATAACAGACATTTTCAAATTCCAAAGCTCGTAGAAGGTTTCTGTAAGACTGACTTACAAGTACAATTTGGACAATACTTCCCTTCATGTAGCCTGTATTCTGCAGAAAAATACTGTAATTCACCAAAAGGGTTTTTTTTTATGTTCAAAATGGTTGTAGTATGTTGCTAGTGACTAGACTGGCTTACTACAGGTGAAATTGTCCCAATACCTCCCTTCATGTAGCCTATTTACAGTAAACAATTATTATTTTATATAGAAATTACTGTAATTAACCACACGGGTTTTTGGTGACTTACTACAGGTGAATAATGTAAAATTTCACCTGATTTATCACTACGTACTACAACCTTTGGAACATGAATAGAAAAACAATTTACAGTAATTTAAAAAATTGTAGGCTAAGTCAGTCTGCCCACTAGACTTCCAAGCAAGGTTATAATATAATGTTTATATTATAATATAATGTAATGTATGTATATGTATAATATAATAAGATGTTCATTTGAATGAATGACTGGACGTTTATATTTTTTTGACTGTGAGTGGAATTTGCAGAGGGTCCCTTTATAAAATGTGGCGAATGTCAAACCTAAAACTTACTTCACTGCGCTCTCGGACCGGTTGCTCTCCCATTAAACGCAACTGCAGAATTTCATGTTAAGCCTTTTCTTTTTAACAGGCTCGGGAAGGAAAATTGTATTAACTTGAAACGCTGTGCGTTGCGTTCATGTAGTCTCTTGTCTGTAGGCTAGCTATATAGTTTTCCTCCCATAGAGCATATTATAAAGAAAAAGCTTAACGTCAATGCAGTAAGACGGTGATATTTAAACTCAGTAACCAATACTCCTGAACATGCAACGCGCGATTGCACGTGAAGCGTTTTATAATGGTTTTCTATGGGTGCTGCTGTTCATAATCTGATGTAATGTTTGCCTCTACAAAGTAGGCCTATGCTTTATTAATAGGGTAGGCCTATATTATTGTGTACTAAATTAGGTGATTCAATATCACTCTCATTAAGCGTCTTAAATGCGGAAGAACGCCTGATTATGCTGCCGTTGTCTGTTTTAGCAGAATACTGCCATCTAGTGGTAGCAGGTTTTCTCAGACAGCTGTGTGTGGA
>CM070830.1:40928815-40943815 GCA_036326025.1 Chrosomus eos | reverse complement strand
CGCTGAGACGAGCTCATTTCATCAGTTTTGCCGCGCTGAGACGCGCTCATTTCATCAGTTTTGCCGCGCTGAGACGAGCTCATTTCATCAGTTTTGCCGCGCTGAGACGAGCTCATTTCATCAGTTTTGCCGCGCTGAGGCGCGCTCATTTCATCAGTTTTGCCGCGCTGAGACGAGCTCATTTCTTCAGTTTTGCCGCGCTGAGACGAGCTCATTTCATCAGTTTTGCCGCGCTGAGACGAGCTCATTTCATCAGTTTTGCCGCGCTGAGACGAGCTCATTTCTTCAGTTTTGCCGCGCTGAGACGAGCTCATTTCATCAGTTTTGCCCGCGCTGAGACGAGCTCATTTCATCAGTTTTGCCGCGCTGAGGCGCGCTCATTTCATCAGTTTTGCCGCGCTGAGACGAGCTCATTTCATCAGTTTTGCCGCGCTGAGACGAGCTCATTTCATCAGTTTTGCCGCGCTGAGACGAGCTCATTTCATCAGTTTTGCCGCGCTGAGACGAGCTCATTTCATCAGTTTTGCCGCGCTGAGGCGCGCTCATTTCATCAGTTTTGCCGCGCTGAGACGAGCTCATTTCATCAGTTTTGCCGCGCTGAGGCGCGCTCATTTCATCAGTTTTGCCGCGCTGAGACGAGCTCATTTCATCAGTTTTGCCGCGCTGAGGCGCGCTCATTTCATCAGTTTTGCCGCGCTGAGACGCGCTCATTTCATCAGTTTTGCCGCGCTGAGACGAGCTCATTTCATCAGTTTTGCCGCGCTGAGACGAGCTCATTTCTTCAGTTTTGCCGCGCTGAGACGAGCTCATTTCATCAGTTTTGCCGCGCTGAGACGAGCTCATTTCATCAGTTTTGCCGCGCTGAGGCGCGCTCATTTCTTCAGTTTTGCCGCGCTGAGGCGCGCTCATTTCTTC
Organism: Chrosomus eos; assembly: GCA_036326025.1. Taxonomy (NCBI): domain Eukaryota; kingdom Metazoa; phylum Chordata; class Actinopteri; order Cypriniformes; family Leuciscidae; genus Chrosomus; species Chrosomus eos. The sequence continues at coordinate 40,942,900 of CM070830.1, read as the reverse complement.
AGTTTTGCCGCGCTGAGACGAGCTCATTTCATCAGTTTTGCCGCGCTGAGACGAGCTCATTTCATCAGTTTTGCCGCGCTGAGACGAGCTCATTTCATCAGTTTTGCCGCGCTGAGACGAGCTCATTTCATCAGTTTTGCCGCGCTGAGACGAGCTCATTTCTTCAGTTTTGCCGCGCTGAGACGAGCTCATTTCATCAGTTTTGCCGCGCTGAGACGAGCTCATTTCATCAGTTTTGCCGCGCTGAGGCGCGCTCATTTCATCAGTTTTGCCGCGCTAGAGACAGAGCTCATTTCTTCAGTTTTGCCGCGCTGAGACGAGCTCATTTCATCAGTTTTGCCGCGCTGAGACGAGCTCATTTCATCAGTTTTGCCGCGCTGAGGCGCGCTCATTTCATCAGTTTTGCCGCGCTGAGACGAGCTCATTTCATCAGTTTTGCCGCGCTGAGACGAGCTCATTTCATCAGTTTTGCCGCGCTGAGACGAGCTCATTTCATCAGTTTTGCCGCGCTGAGGCGCGCTCATTTCATCAGTTTTGCCGCGCTGAGACGCGCTCATTTCATCAGTTTTGCCGCGCTGAGGCGCGCTCATTTCATCAGTTTTGCCGCGCTGAGGCGCGCTCATTTCATCAGTTTTGCCGCGCTGAGACGAGCTCATTTCATCAGTTTTGCCGCGCTGAGGCGCGCTCATTTCATCAGTTTTGCCGCGCTGGAGGCGAGCTCATTTCATCAGTTTTGCCGCGCTGAGACGAGCTCATTTCATCAGTTTTGCCGCGCTGAGGCGCGCTCATTTCATCAGTTTTGCCGCGCTGAGACGAGCTCATTTCTTCAGTTTTGCCGCGCTGAGACGAGCTCATTTCATCAGTTTTGCCGCGCTGAGACGAGCTCATTTCATCAGTTTTGCCGCGCTGAGGCGCGCTCATTTCATCAGTTTTGCCGCGCTGAGACGAGTCATTTCATCAGTTTTGCGCGCTGAGACGAGTCATTTCATCAGTTTTGCCGCGCTGAGACGAGCTCATTTCATCAGTTTTGCCGCGCTGAGGCGCGCTCATTTCATCAGTTTTGCCGCGCTGAGACGCGTCATTTCATCAGTTTTGCCGCGCTGAGGCGCGCTCATTTCATCAGTTTTGCCGCGCTGAGGCGCGCTCATTTCATCAGTTTTTGCCGCGCTGAGACGAGCTCATTTCATCAGTTTTGCCGCGCTGAGGCGGCTCATTTCATCAGTTTTGCCGCGCTGAGGCGCGCTCATTTCATCAGTTTTGCCGCGCTGAGACGAGCTCATTTCATCAGTTTTGCCGCGCTGAGACGAGCTCATTTCATCAGTTTTGCCGCGCTGAGACGCGCTCATTTCATCAGTTTTGCCGCGCTGAGACGAGCTCATTTCATCAGTTTTGCCGCGCTGAGACGAGCTCATTTCATCAGTTTTGCCGCGCTGAGGCGCGCTCATTTCATCAGTTTTGCCGCGCTGAGACGAGCTCATTTCTTCAGTTTTGCCGCGCTGAGACGAGCTCATTTCATCAGTTTTGCCGCGCTGAGACGGCTCATTCATCAGTTTTGCCGCGCTGAGACGAGCTCATTTCTTCAGTTTTGCCGCGCTGAGACGAGCTCATTTCATCAGTTTTGCCGCGCTGGACGAGTCATTTCATCAGTTTTGCGCCTGAGGCGCGCTCATTTCATCAGTTTTGCCGCGCTGAACAGCTCATTCATCAGTTGCGCGCTGAGACGAGCTCATTTCATCAGTTTTGCCGCGCTGAGACGAGCTCATTTCATCAGTTTTGCCGCGCTGAGACGAGCTCATTTCATCAGTTTTGCCGCGCTGAGGCGCGCTCATTTCATCAGTTTTGCCGCGCTGAGACGAGCTCATTTCATCAGTTTTGCCGCGCTGAGGCGAGCTCATTTCATCAGTTTTGCCGCGCTGAGACGCGCTCATTTCATCAGTTTTGCCGCGCTGAGACGAGCTCATTTCATCAGTTTTGCCGCGCTGAGACGAGCTCATTTCTTCAGTTTTGCCGCGCTGAGACGAGCTCATTTCATCAGTTTTGCCGCGCTGAGACGAGCTCATTTCATCAGTTTTTGCCGCGCTGAGGCGCGCTCATTTCTTCAGTTTTGCCGCGCTGAGGCGCGCTCATTTCATCAGTTTTGCCGCGCTGAGACGAGCTCATTTCATCAGTTTTGCCGCGCTGAGACGAGCTCATTTCATCAGTTTTGCCGCGCTGAGACGAGCTCATTTCTTCAGTTTTGCCGCGCTGAGACGAGCTCATTTCATCAGTTTTGCCGCGCTGAGACGAGCTCATTTCATCAGTTTTGCCGCGCTGAGGCGCGCTCATTTCATCAGTTTTGCCGCGCTGAGACGAGCTCATTTCTTCAGTTTTGCCGCGCTGAGACGAGCTCATTTCATCAGTTTTGCCGCGCTGAGACGAGCTCATTTCATCAGTTTTGCCGCGCTGAGGCGCGCTCATTTCATCAGTTTTGCCGCGCTGAGACGAGCTCATTTCATCAGTTTTGCCGCGCTGAGACGAGCTCATTTCATCAGTTTTGCCGCGCTGAGACGAGCTCATTTCATCAGTTTTGCCGCGCTGAGACGAGCTCATTTCATCAGTTTTGCCGCGCTGAGACGAGCTCATTTCATCAGTTTTGCCGCGCTGAGACGAGCTCATTTCATCAGTTTTGCCGCGCTGAGACGAGCTCATTTCATCAGTTTTGCCGCGCTGAGGCGCGCTCATTTCATCAGTTTTGCCGCGCTGAGGCGAGCTCATTTCATCAGTTTTGCCGCGCTGAGGCGCGCTCATTTCATCAGTTTTGCCGCGCTGAGGCGAGCTCATTTCATCAGTTTTGCCGCGCTGAGGCGCGCTCATTTCATCAGTTTTGCCGCGCTGAGGCGCGCTCATTTCATCAGGTGGAGGGGGGGGGGGGGGGGGTTCAGAGTACCCTTGTTTCACAGGTAACAGTCTGTCTTCAGAACACCCCCCTTGTTTTCACCTTTTTTGGATTAGCCCAAACCAAGAGAGAACGATAAGTATAGAAGCTTTGATGCTGAATACTTTATTTAATTTTGAGAGCGTTTAATTGTCAGTCCTCAGTGTGGTAGCATTTTGTTAAAATTGATAACGGAAAAAGGTCGAATGCAAAGTTTGCAAGCAACAGTTTTCCACAGCTCGACGACAAACATGACATAATCTAAAAGTGGTAAGCTCACTTGTCTGCGTTAGCTTGCCCGCGTTAGCTTGCCCTTTCTGTTTTGAGTAGGCTATGAACATATCAGAATGTGCATATTTCAATGTTTTAGTGTGATAACCTTTTTATTTTTTATTTGGAGCCTATATGCGCAATTGTGCTGTGCCGACTGAGTGTTAGTTTTGAGCCTAAGATGCTTTATTTTTCAGTTATGCACTTTTATTTCGTTTCTGCTCTTGCTCTGGTTTGTTTAATAAATATTATTTTTTTATTAAAGTGGACGTGCCTTTTGTGTTTATTAAGAGTAAAAGCTTTAAGTTAATAGTCTATTCGTGTCTCAGCCGCGAAGCTGAGCTCATGTTCAGCCTAGCTCGGTGCGAGGACATGCAGAGCGGCTGAAATGATAGTGTCTGACAGTTATAACTTATTATTATAACATATGAGAAAAATAATTGTCTAAATTATGTTGCATATTCCTCAACAGTTCTTGTGATGATATCACTAGTTGACAACATAGTAGCCTACTATTTTCGGAAATCATAGGCTATGATATTGCGCAGGTGCAGGTGATGCAGCGCTGTCAGAGCCGACAGACTCGTGTGTCAGACTCATTTCAGTGCAAAATAATTAGGTCAAAAACGATTTAATATACTGCAAATAGCCTACTAATTTTTTATGTTTATTTATAATTCATTTAGGCGGACAACAAGTACTGCGCACAGTGCACAGCTAATTAATTTAACGTTTTTTTTTCTAACGTAATTTTTAGTCGATTTTAGTCGATTTTTAGTCGAAAATTTCAGGACTTCAGTCGACCAAGATTTTCTTTGGTTGAATACAGCCCTAAATTCTACACGGACGCAAGCGCTGTGATTGGTCTGCTTAAACCCGTCCCTCGGGTTTCACATGTTCCCTCTGCATGTGTAATTAAGCGTCAATGCGGACGACGAAGCAGAAGTATAAATGAAGACCAACGCATAGCCTACAGCGTAGCGGCTCCGGCGTACCCGACGCAGAAGTATAAATGAAGACCAACGCATAGCCTACAGCGTAGCGGCTCCGGCGTACCCCACGCAGAAGTATAAATGAAGACCAACGCATAGCCTACAGCGTAGCGGCTCCGGCGTACCCGACGCAGAACTATAAATGAAGACCAACACAAGCCTACAGCGTAGTGGCTCCGGCGTACCCGACGCAGAAGTATAAATGAAGACCAACGCATAGCCTACAGCGTAGCGGCTCCGGCGTACCCGACGCAGAACTATAAATGAAGACCAACACAAGCCTACAGCGTAGCGGCTCCGGCGTACCCGACGCAGAAGTATAAATGAAGACCAACGCATAGCCTACAGCGTAGCGGCTCCGGCGTACCCCACGCAGAAGTATAAATGAAGACCAACGCAAGCCTACAGCGTAGCGGCTCCGGCGTACCCCACGCAGAACTATAAATGAAGACCAACGCATAGCCTACAGCGTAGCGGCTCCGGCGTACCCCACGCAGAACTATAAATGAAGACCAACGCATAGCCTACAGCGTAGCGGCTCCGGCGTACCCCACGCAGAAGTATAAATGAAGACCAACGCATAGCCTACAGCGTAGCGGCTCCGGCGTACCCCACGCAGAAGTATAAATGAAGACCAACGCATAGCCTACAGCGTAGCGGCTCCGGCGTACCCCACGCAGAATTATAAATGAAGACCAACGCATAGCCTACAGCGTAGCGGCTCCGGCGTACCCCACGCAGAATATAAATGAAGACCAACGCATAGCCTACAGCGTAGCGGCTCCGGCGTACCCCACGCAGAAGTATAAATGAAGACCAACGCATAGCCTACAGCGTAGCGGCTCCGGCGTACCCACGCAGAAGTATAAATGAAGACCAACGCATAGCCTACAGCGTAGCGGCTCCGGCGTACCCCACGCAGAAGTATAAATGAAGACCAACGCATAGCCTACAGCGTAGCGGCTCCGGCGTACCCACGCAGAAGTATAAATGAAGACCAACGCATAGCCTACAGCGTAGCTGCTCCGGCGTACCCCACGCAGAAGTATAAATGAAGACCAACGCATAGCCTACAGCGTACGGCTCCGGCGTACCCCACGCAGAAGTATAAATGAAGACCAACGCATAGCCTACAGCGTAGCGGCTCCGGCGTACCCACGCAGAAGTATAAATGAAGACCAACGCATAGCCTACAGCGTAGCGGCTCCGGCGTACCCCACGCAGAAGTATAAATGAAGACCAACGCATAGCCTACAGCGTAGCGGCTCCGGCGTACCGCACGCAGAAGTATAAATGAAGACCAACGCATAGCCTACAGCGTACGGCTCCGGCGTACCCCACGCAGAAGTATAAATGAAGACCAACGCATAGCCTACAGCGTAGCGGCTCCGGCGTACCCACGCAGAACTATAAATGAAGACCAACGCATAGCCTACAGCGTAGCGGCTCCGGCGTACCCCACGCAGAAGTATAAATGAAGACCAACGCATAGCCTACAGCGTTACGGCTCCGGCGTACCCACGCAGAAGTATAAATAAGACCAACGCATAGCCTACAGCGTACGGCTCCGGCGTACCCACGCAGAATTAAATGAAGACCAACGCATAGCCTACAGCGTAGCGGCTCGGCGTACCCCACGCAGATTAAATGAAGACCAACGCATAGCCTACAGCGTAGCGCTCGGCGTACCCCACGCAGAAGTATAAATGAAGACCAACGCATAGCCTACAGCGTAGCGGCTCCGGCGTACCCACGCAGAAGTATAAATGAAGACCAACGCATAGCCTACAGCGTAGCGGCTCCGGCGTACCACCGCAGAAGTATAAATGAAGACCAACGCATAGCCTACAGCGTAGCGGCTCCGGCGTACCCACGCAGAAGTATAATGAAGACCAACGCATAGCCTACAGCGTACGGCTCCGGCGTACCCGACGCAGAAGTATAAATGAAGACCAACGCATAGCCTACAGCGTAGCGGCTCCGGCGTACCCCACGCAGAATATAAATGAAGACCAACGCATAGCCTACAGCGTAGCGGCTCCGGCGTACCCCACGCAGAAATATAAATGAAGACCAACGCATAGCCTACAGCGTAGCGGCTCCGGCGTACCCACGCAGAATATAAATGAAGACCAACGCATAGCCTACAGCGTACGGCTCCGGCGTACCCACGCAGAAGTATAAATGAAGACCAACGCATAGCCACAGCGTAGCGGCTCCGGCGTACCCACGCAGAAGTATAAATGAAGACCAACGCATAGCCTACAGCGTGCGGCTCCGGCGTACCCGACGCAGAACTATAAATGAAGACCAACGCATAGCCTACAGCGTAGCGGCTCCGGCGTACCCGACGCAGAACTATAAATGAAGACCAACGCATAGCCTACAGCGTACGGCTCGGCGTACCCACGCAGAAGTATAAATGAAGACCAACGCATAGCCTACAGCGTAGCGGCTCCGGCGTACCCACGCAGAATATAAATGAAGACCAACGCATAGCCTACAGCGTAGCGGCTCCGGCGTACCCCACGCAGAATATAAATGAAGACCAACGCATAGCCTACAGCGTAGCGGCTCCGGCGTACCCACGCAGAATATAAATGAAGACCAACGCATAGCCTACAGCGTAGCGCTCCGGCGTACCCCGACGCAGAATATAAATGAAGACCAACGCATAGCCTACAGCGTAGCGGCTCCGGCGTACCCGACGCAGAAGTATAAAATGAAGACCAACGCATAGCCTACAGCGTAGCGGCTCCGGCGTACCCGACGCAGAAGTATAAATGAAGACCAACGCATAGCCTACAGCGTATCGGCTCCGGCGTACCCCACGCAGAATATAAATGAAGACCAACGCATAGCCTACAGCGTACGGCTCCGGCGTACCCCACGCAGAACTATAAATGAAGACCAACGCATAGCCTACAGCGTAGCGGCTCCGGCGTACCCCACGCAGAAGTATAAATGAAGACCAACGCATAGCCTACAGCGTAGCGGCTCCGGCGTACCCACGCAGAAGTATAAATGAAGACCAACGCATAGCCTACAGCGTAGCGGCTCCGGCGTACCCACGCAGAATATAAATGAAGACCAACGCATAGCCTACAGCGTAGCGGCTCCGGCGTACCCCACGCAGAATATAAATGAAGACCAACGCATAGCCTACAGCGTACGGCTCCGGCGTACCCGACGCAGAAGTATAAATGAAGACCAACGCATAGCCTACAGCGTAGCGGCTCCGGCGTACCCACGCAGAAGTATAAATGAAGACCAACGCATAGCCTACAGCGTAGCGGCTCCGGCGTACCCACGCAGAAGTATAAATGAAGACCAACGCATAGCCTACAGCGTAGCGGTCCGGCGTACCCACGCAGAAGTATAAATGAAGACCAACGCATAGCCTACAGCGTACGGCTCCGGCGTACCCCACGCAGAAGTATAAATGAAGACCAACGCATAGCCTACAGCGTAGCGGCTCCGGCGTACCCGACGCAGAAGTATAAATGAAGACCAACGCATAGCCTACAGCGTACGGCTCCGGCGTACCCCACGCAGAAGTATAAATGAAGACCAACGCATAGCCTACAGCGTAGCGGCTCCGGCGTACCCGACGCAGAACTATAAATGAAGACCAACGCATAGCCTACAGCGTAGCGGCTCCGGCGTACCCCACGCAGAAGTATAAATGAAGACCAACGCATAGCCTACAGCGTAGCGGCTCCGGCGTACCCCACGCAGAAGTATAAATGAAGACCAACGCATAGCCTACAGCGTAGCGGCTCCGGCGTACCCCACGCAGAAGTATAAATGAAGACCAACGCATAGCCTACAGCGTAGCGGCCTCCGGCGTACCCGACGCAGAACTATAAATGAAGACCAACGCATAGCCTACAGCGTAGCGGCTCCGGCGTACCCCACGCAGAAGTATAAATGAAGACCAACGCATAGCCTACAGCGTATCGGCTCCGGCGTACCCCACGCAGAAGTATAAATGAAGACCAACGCATAGCCTACAGCGTATCGGCTCCGGCGTACCCCACGCAGAAGTATAAATGAAGACCAACGCATAGCCTACAGCGTAGCGGCTCCGGCGTACCCGACGCAGAACTATAAATGAAGACCAACGCATAGCCTACAGCGTAGCGGCTCCGGCGTACCCCACGCAGAAGTATAAATGAAGACCAACGCATAGCCTACAGCGTAGCGGCTCCGGCGTACCCCACGCAGAAGTATAAATGAAGACCAATGCATAGCCTACAGCGTAGCGGCTCCGGCGTACCCGACGCAGAAGTATAAATGAAGACCAACGCATAGCCTACAGCGTAGCGGCTCCGGCGTACCCCACGCAGAAGTATAAATGAAGACCAACGCATAGCCTACAGCGTAGCGGCTCCGGCGTACCCCACGCAGAAGTATAAATGAAGACCAACGCATAGCCTACAGCGTAGCGGCTCCGGCGGACCCCACGCAGAAGTATAAATCAGCCTTTGGGACACATTTCAAGAGAGAGCAAGGTTAGGTCGTGTTACCTTGTAAGATACATTGTTAAAGTTTAGCGTGCGTGAACGTCAAGGCAACGCACAACACAAAGTACCTCATGTGGGAAACACTTAACGTGTAAATGCGTGTAACTAACGTAAATCAAGCAAGCTAGTGTGCATAGGCCACAAAGTGTTGACGAAATAACACATTAGCGGACCGGAGGGAATAATATAGAATTTTTTACAGAAAATGGCCAGTGAAAATGCTGAGTGACTCGTAACTTTGGAAAACCACTAGCCACAGTGCCTGCAGAAAAGTTAGTGCCAAGTGCTACACACACACACACACACAACACACACACACACACACACACACACACACACACACACACCTGGGTCATCTTGAGCAGGTCGAGTGAAGGCCTGTGAGTGTGTGTGTCCGCTGGTCTCCTGCGCTTGACTCCGCTCTTCTTCTCGTTGTGAACGCAGGGCTGCGATCGGGAGCGGCTCAAACCCTGCCTGCGGTGCGGCTCCGGCGTGGATCCGGGAGAACCGGGAGAGCCGATCTGGGAAGGGAAGCCCAAGGGTTCGGAGAGACTGAAGCTGGAGCTGCGGTGCATGCTGGGAAACCCGGCCGGAGCGAAGGCCGAGCGCTGAACGCTTCCTCCGCTGTAGCATCTGCGCTTCTCCACCGCCGTCCACACGCGTGACCCCCGTGACCCCTGCGGTTGCCACGGCGACCGGCCGCCCAGGTCCTCGGAGCAGGACAGCGAGCGGCACTGGCGTTTGCTAGGCGGGGCGGCGCTGCTAGCGGAAGAGGCTTCGCTCAGACTCAGATCGCGCAACAAACCGCTCGTCTCACACACACCGTCCCACAGGCTCTCCAGGCTGGAGCCACACACACACGCCCGGCGGCCACCGGCCCGACTCTGCAACACACACACACACACACACACACACGTGAGGAGCAGACTCTCGTAGCGTTGGGAATCAAATACTAGTTATAAAATGTAAATTTCGATTCCTCTGTGAGCATTTCAACATGACTGTGTGTTTGTGTGTATCAGTATACTGGATCAGTGCAGCTCTTAAAGTGGCAGTAGCCTAATATTCCTGCTCTATAATAACACTAGGGTGTGTAATGTATGTGTAATTTACGCTGTAGAACACAATGTCCAAGTATCCTCAACTTATGTTTATCACAGACATTATTTTACCCATAAATTCAAATGGTTAAATAAAAAATATTTGAAATGATGAAATTAAGCCATTAATATTAGTATTGTAATTTTCCAGTTGTACTGTAAAATTCAAGTATTATTATTATTATTATATATATATTTTTTTTTAATTAATTATTAATTTATTTTGTTTGTATTTAGTACTTATCAATAATAATATTTCTGTATCAATTTTGATTTATAATCACAGAATTTTGGCCAGACTGCAGCCCTACAATCTAACACAGCAAAACTAGATTTTTTAATGCATTTGAATGCACTAAAATTCAATTATGCACTGCACATAAAATAAAAGCAAGTAGATAAATAAACAAACACATGATTGAGCAGATTTCAGTGCGCAGAGGCTCACGTGCTAATCAGCTTAAAGAGCGTCACACACCACAACATCACACGAGTGTGTAAACCACAGCATAACATCAGATCTGATCAAGGAACTGCATCAGGCTACACACACACACACACACACACACACACACACACACACACACACACACACACACACACACACACACACACACACACACACACACACACATATGTCTGGTGCACTATCTTTATGAGGACTCTCCATAGACATAATGGTTTTTATACTGTACAAACTGTATATTCTGTCCCCGTACACTGACCCTACCCCTAAACCTACCCATCACAGAAACCTTTCTGCATTTTTACATTTTTTAAAAAACTCATTCTGTATGATTTATAAGCTTTTGTGCCCATGGGGACCTCTATTTAGGTCCCTACACTATTTAGGTCCCCATGAGTCTGTGTGCATTCGGGTTTAAGTCCCCACCAGGATAGAAAAACATGTCCACACATACACACACACACACACACATACACACACACACACACACACACACACACACACACACACACACACACACACACACACACACACACACACACACACACACACACACACACACACAGCTGTGCCTGAGGAACTGAAGAGGACAGGAATAGAGCCGTCTGATTGGTGGCTGGCTGCCGAACACCTGTGTGTTGAGAGTGTGTGAGCGTGAAAAGTCCAGCGTGAGAACGGCTACTGTCGAGCTGCTTCTGCAGAATTTCATTTGCTTGTTCTTATATTGCTATAGAATAAATTATACTTACAAAAAAAAAAAAAAAATCTGGACAAGCTCATTTCTTGATTTACTTGTTTGAGTAAAAATGTGCTTGTCCAGAATTTGTTTTGTTTTGTTGGTGTAAATATAATTTATTCTGAAGCCATATTCTCATCAGATCTTTGTTTGGAACTATCGTAGCTGAAACAGAACAAAAACAGTCAATACTGCGTCTAAAATGTAAGTGACTTAAGGCCGGCGTACACGGTGCGAATTCTGACGGTCGGAAGATCGTATGTCCACGCACACTTTACGAGTGAGTTTATCCGAAAATCGTATGGAGGCAGTGATACACGACACGATTTTACGGCTTGCTGAATTCCGAAGAAATCGCACGAAGCCAAAAACTCTGCTCTCTCATAACTGCATGTAAACTATTGATACAAGCCGTGGCTATTTTGCTACATATTTCAGCACCGGGAAACGGACGTCCGGTCACCCTTGTGGTGTTGTGTGTGTGTGTGTGTGTGTGGTGTGTGTGTGTGGTGTGTGTGTGTGTGTGTGTGTGTGTGTGTGTGTGTGTGTGTGTGTGTGTGTGTGTGTGTGTGTGTGTGTGTGTGTGAATGAATGAGTTAAAAAACGTAGTTATGGTACACATTCAAAAATAAAATAGCAAGCTCTCTGAATGATTAATTAGCCGTTTAAACCACCTCATATGAGTGTTTGCAATTAATTTTGCTGAGGGAAGCTATAGCGCAGTGAACGGGGCTCGAGCGCGCGTGAGTGAGGGCGCGGTTGCCAGATCCACATAATGGAAAGGTGACAGTAATCTTCTGGACTTGTTTTTCTGATTAATGTCACACTTTAGGAAGTTATTAAAGTGGAAAGTTGCATGTTAGGGTTCGTGATATATGAATCTTAATTCCAAAACACAAGCTTTTAACTTATTTCGGAGTTTTATATATTTTTAGTTTGTTTTTGCTTGTTTTTCGTAGCAATATCTGGCAACATTTTACTGTCGGCATTAATAAAAAAAACCTAGGCTGTAGACAAACTGTAATTGCTGACAGGAAGATACCACATTCGGTAAGACAAACGCAATGATCATCTGTAAGAAATGTAAGCTATAGCACTACCAAAAACAATAGCATACCTTACAGAATTAAATATGTCAAATAGGCCTACTGGCCAGCAGGAACACGTCAGGAAGACGGCTCATGCTGTTTAGTTAACCTTTCACAAAGTCATCATAAAAACATTCATTGAAGCAGTGTTTCTAGTAGTCCACACCATTTTCGTCTTTCTTCTGTGGATTTCCTCAGCTCCTGATTGGTCAAATTCAGATAGATCGACAAATCGGCTCATTCAACCGCACGCACCTCACGAATTCAAGCCGACAGCTCCCGAACTTTTTCGACATGCTTAAAAATGATCGGGAGGTCGAGAGGTGCTCGGCTCGGCTCGTATCTTCCTCGCACACGATACGAGCCGCGACGTGCGAGCATAACCGATTTCCACGCGATTACTCCCGAGTGAAAAAAATCATCTGCGAGCTCGTAAAACACACAAAAAATCGCACCGTGTACGCCCGCCTTTAGTATTAATTACTTTATTCAACTGTCATATGAAAGCAGCGTCATATTTTCAAGCGTGATGATGTATTCAGCTCCTGCTTGTGTGATGTTGCGTATGTTATAAATATAAAAACACATTTAGAATTTTTACCACAGTTTGTTAACTGAGTTTCTTTGTGTATGCTATTATATCACTACATCGCCACACTTCATTTAATCAAATAAATCAGAACATTCCTTGTTTGATCCCACTATATTTGACCTTATCACATACTCCTTCTGAGAAAACTCCTTCACTCTCCTTAAAATCACCGAAACATACCAGCCTATACTTTTCAATTACTACATTTTTACTACTGTGATCTGATTAATTGAAAGCCTAAGAATAACGTCATTAGTGTGTATTGCAGATCCCGTTCACAGTCAGTGCACAGACACTTCCCATCTACCCAAAACTTCCTCACCACCCACATGCACGCTCATGCTTTCGCACTCTATCAAACACTCTAATGAGCTTGCTAACGTTCGGTCAGCTACCGTCCTGAAACACAACCACCTCCCTCTCCTCCAACCATCACCACTCATCCCACTCCTCACCACACATCACTACCACCACCATCCTCTCCACACTCATCCCTCACACACACTCATCACCTACTAAACAACCACCACCACCTTACTCACATCACTCACCCTCACTTCACACTCACCATCACACACTACTACTCACTCTCACTATCACACTCACTTCAACCTCTCACACCAACATCCACAAACACTACACACCCCACACATCACTCACTCACTCACTCCACTCACAACATCTCCCCACCACAACCACACACTCACTCAACTCTTCACACACACATCACTCACTCACTCCATCACTCTCTCACGTAAACTCACCTCACTACCATCACACCACCTCATCAACTATCACTTCAATCACCCACTCACTCACTACTCACACACCACTCAACACCACTCCTCTACCACTCACTCTCACCACTCACACACACACACACCCCACACCACACTCACCACCACACCACACCACACTCTACACTCACTCACTCTCACTCACTCCTCTCACACTCACACTCACTCCACTCACATCACCACTCACTACCACTCCACACTCCACTCTCACACACACTCCACTCCACACACACCCCACTCCCACCACACACTCCACTACTCACTCACTACCACTCACTCACCACACACACACATCACTCACTCACTCTCACTCACTCACTCACTCTCACTCCACTCCATCACACTCACTTCACTCACTCTCACACAACTCACATCACACTCACCACACTCATCACCCCACACCACTCTACACCACCTCACCACTCACACACTCACACCACCTCACTCACTCACCTCACACACTCACACCACACACACTCACACACTATACCACACTCACACACTCACTACTCACTCACTCACTCTCACACACACTCCACACCCATCATCACTCACACCACACTCACTCACCACACACCACACACACATCACACACACTCACCCA